>CAUYRT010076336.1:0-40009 GCA_963574885.1 Lepilemur ruficaudatus
AATATGTTGAAATTATTAAAGAGGATTGAAATAAGTCTTTCTTGAATAAAAACTTCAGGATGTGGGATCCTTTTTGAATATGGTAAGATAAATACATTTTTTGAGAAAGAAAATGGTGAGATCTGACATATGCATTCAGAAGATAAAATTCATAACTATGTTTAAGGTGGGTTGGATGGGAGTATCATCTGGAAGAAATGAGATCAGTTAAAGGCCATTTTATATATAGCAGTCTGGGAAAGCTGCAAGAAACACCCAAACAATGAGACTTAGAGAAAAGTCTGAATATGACAAGAATTGCAGGGCTAGAATTGGCGGTCACTATCAACTGACTGTAGCAAGTATCAGAAACCAGAGTCATAAATAAATCTGTGGTTTTCAGTTTAGGTAATGGGCATGATACTGTTGTATTGCAAGATATTGAGAGCTCAGAGGAGTAAACTTGGAGGTAATGTGATGTGTTCAGTTTTAAAAGTATTTGGTATGAAGACGATTTAATAGTACAATAGTCCCGCCTTATCCATGATTTCTCTTTCTGTGGTTTCGGCTACCTGAGGTCAACCACGATCTGAAAATAGGTGAGTATGGTATAATAAAGTATTTTGAGGGAAAGAGAGCAAGTGAGAGAGAGAGGGATCACATTCACATAACTTTTATTACGCTATATTGTTATAATTGTTCTATATTATTATTAGTTATTTTGGTTAAGTTCTTATCATGCCTAATTTATAAATTAAACTTTATTATATGAATGCATATATATAGGAAAAAACATAGTGTATTATAAGGTTTAGCACTATCTGTGGTTTCAGGCATCCACTGGAGGTCTTGGAATGTATCCTCTGTGGATAAGGGGAGATTACTGTAGTGGCCAGAAACAGAAATATGCTCCTGGAACTCAAGTTTGAAACTAATATTGAGGATAATTTGTTTGGCTATAACCATAGGAAATAGTGATATTGTACAAAGAGAGAATATAAAGTAAGAAGATTAAAGAAGAGATGACTAGGGTTAAGGAAAAGTAAAACAGACTGAGAAAAGTCAATGAAATAGGCAGAAAATCAGGATGATTCTGTTGAGGCAAAGAGAAAGCTTCCCTCTGCTCTCTAAATGTTCACTGACATAAACTGATAATAAACAGATTAACAGAAGAAAAAAACACACATATTTATTAATGCGCAAGTGTACATGGGAGCCATACAAAATATAACACTCAAAGAGAGGCCAGATGGCTAAAGTTTAAGTATCACCCTCTTCATAAGGGAGAGGGAGATGGGGAATATGGACAATTTTGAGGGGTAGCAAATGATTTTCACGGGAATTGAATGGGCCTTAAAAAACAGCCGACAGTTTGTAAATTACTCTCTCTGGAAACTAAATGGGACCTGAAGAACAGACAATAGCTTGTGGCAAAGTCTGTCTAAATGTGCTGCCATTACTCAGCCTTCATTCTTGCAGTATAAATTTAATTCACTCTGTTTAATAAAATTTCAGGGAGCAGATCAAAAGCAATTGTGTTTCTTTTGAAGAACTTCGAATAAGGAAATTTCAGAGAAAGTTCCATCCTGTGCTTGGGGGGAGAAACACGAGAAGCTCAGAAAGTCTTTGGTTCTCAGGCTGCTTCTAAAACCTTTTAATTTTTTTTTATTTCAAAGTGCTCAGCATGCTGGCATACCATATTTTGGGGTATTGTTTCTGAGCCCCAACAATATAGTAAGTAATATCAACAATACTGAATTTTATAGGGAAATCATGCATTTACTAATTATAAGGGCGTCATGTTTATAGAAAGTCAACGACAGATTTTAGTAGCATACTAGTGAAATTAAATGGGTTGCAAAGGACGTGGTAGTGAATGAGAGGTCCATACGTGGTAGTAGAAAAATTGATGGTAGAACAATTCTTCAATGATTTTGTCCACTAAAAGAAGAGAGATTGGATGCTGTTTTTGTCAGGTTTTAGTCTCAAAACTGTCGGTTCCTGGCACGCTTGTGGCTGAAGAATGACCAGACACACCAAAGTTAGGCAAGCACAAAAATGAGGTTTATTGAGGAGAGAAAGATAGGATCACAGGGCAAGAGCAAGATATAGGTTTACGGAGCATGGTACATATGCCGCAGATGACTACTAGACACGTTGTTTTAGCAAAGTGAGAGCCAAAGGAAGGGTGCAAAGAGAGAGGTTGGCTATGGTCCACACCTTATTTTATAGTACCTAGATAGGGTCCTCCCTCATGGTTCAGAGGGTCACCATGGAACCACATTGATTGGACAGTTGGGAGTCACATGACCTGAGCCTTAACTATGTGGGTTAAGGCTCTGGGTTAACCCATGTGGGTTCTGGGCCACTTTCCAGACTTTATCATGCCCATGCCCCTTGGCCTGTGGGCTAGAGAGTCCTCTGTATTCTTGGCAGGTGCACCAAGTTCAGATTGGCAGATTTGTAGGGTATTTCCTCCCCCACCAGATATGGAAAATTAGGTGTGAGCAGGACCAAGATGGGGACAACAGCACCCAGTTTTGTCCCAAGGAGACCTGGAATCCTCACTATCTACCTAACATTTTGATAAAACTGGGGCAGATAAAGATTCATATTAGCAATTGGTTAAAATTTGAAGCCTACTTCACCCTGGGCATTAGTAGGAACTCAAAGATTTTTATAAGGGCAGCAAAACCCTAACATCAAAACCTGACTTGACATTGTAAGAAATAATTCACAAACATCTCTCATGAATATGGATACAAAAATCCTTAGCAAAATATCAGCAAATCAAATCCATCAATATATAAGTGCATGGTGACCATGTGGGATTTATTCCAGGAATGCAAGTTTAGATTCACATTGGAAAATCAATCATAAAAAACCATAATGATCTTCTCAGTGGATGCAGACAAAGCATGTAAAAAAATTTAGCACTCATGTGTGACAGAAACACTCAGTGCAAACACAAGGGCACATTCTCAACCTGAGAGGGGCATAAAAATAAACCTAAAACTAATAACATAATTAATGAAAAAATATTTTCCCCAGACTTCTCTTCATATCAGGAATAAGCCAAACATGTCCATTCACATCATTTATATTTGACTTTGTATCTGAAGGTCTAACCAGTGCAATCGAGACTCTCAAGAGAAATAAAAAGACAAAAAGCATGAAAGAAAGGAATAAAATTTCCTTATTTACAGACCACATAAATTTTTACCCCCAAAATTCTAAGAAATCTTAAAAACAAGAATTAATAGGTGAATTTAGCAATTTCTCAAGGTGGAAAGTCAATATTATGAAACAATCAATGCCTGTTTATACACTAGTGGCAAATGATTCGAAAATGAAAAATTCAATTTAGAACAACCAATATGTTCATCAACAGAAGAATGGATAAAAAGTTGTAAAGTAGTCACAACATGTAATTCTATTGGGCAATAACAAAGAATGAATTACTGATACACACAACCTGGATTAATCTCAAAAACATGTTGAGTGAAAGAAGTAAAAGCCTATGTACTATAAGATTCTATTTATATAATATAGGAAAGCACCTATTTAAAAATCAAGATAAAAAATCAAGACATTGGTAGCCTATGGGAGGTGGTGAGTAATTGGAAGGGGAACACGTGAGCATTCTGTGGGTAGAGAAATATTCGATATCCTTCGTGTGATGGGCAGATAGATGTACATAATTACTACAACTTTTCAATTGCATGCTTAAGATCTGTGCCTTTCACTGTATGTATATTTTATTTTAATAAATAAAAAAAATTTATAGCTGGTCCTCCTGCAAAAACTGACTTAGAAAAGTCAAGGAAAAAGCCAAAGAAAATGTCATAACTGGAAAAATAAAAATTAGGTGAAATAAAAGAATTTTCCTTTGTAAAATATAAATCAATGTTGATGAAATATATTTTCTTATTAAAATAAGAAGCATACATAATAATTATGAGGCAGATCACACAGAAACAAATTATTGTTTTAAGCAGAAGAATTTAAGAACTATTTGATCAATGTGTTTTGGGTATAAGAAGAGGAAATAATTTGTAAATTCCTAGCCTACTAATGATATTCATCCAGATCCCATATGACTTGCAATAATCAAGAGCAGATGCTGTTGTATTAATATTCTCAGGTGACTAAACCTGTCACAGGTCACCAGTTAAACACTGTCAGGTTGGTATGTTGCTGGGGCAAACAGACATAGAGAAACTCAGAAATGGTAAGTAAATAAAATGTGGTTAAAACAGCAGAATATACACAAGCCATTTCTAGTTCCCTGTGCTTATCTACATATTCCATAGGCAGAAAAGACATTGTCATAGGTAGATCTTTGATCCTTGGAGCCACAGGAGGGCAAACAAGTCTTGGAGCAGAGAGGAAGATTTCACAAACCAGAATTACCAGGACAGCTGTGTCATCAGAAGCGGATAACAGTCGTCTCTGAGAATAGATGCAGGTCAAAGAGGAATCACAGCCTAGCATGGCAAGAAGCAGCTAATTGTAAAATCTCTGACTCACACAGATGTAGAGAATTGCATCAAGAAAGCTACTGTGTTCTTTAACATGAAGAAAAAACATGGCCTCGGACATTAGGTCAAACTAAAAATGAAGTAAAGTGTACTCTGTAACCTTCAATAAAGCAAAGAGCACTGGGCCTGTGAAAATTACTACATTTTCATAAGCCCTTTCACCTGCATTTACAATGAACTCTCACATAATCATGGGTCAGATGAAGAGAAAAAGTGAAGAATTATGATTTATAAAACTTACCAAAGAATGTGTGCACACATGCAGTCACACTTACGAACTGCATGATGAACTTACAGGGACGGAAAAATTCTACATGGGATGCTACCAAATTATGCACAACAGAGTAATAAAATAACTGACCAAATCAATTTAAGTGGTTATTTTCAAAACGCAAGAATAATTTAACATAAGGTGTTTTTAAAAAAATTTCATCAGTCAATTCTCTCAATTTTCCATTGGTGTTTATTCTATTAAAGTCTTATAACAGAAAAGTTAGCATTTATATTAATTATAAAGCATAGCATTGGACATAAGGTTTTATAATTTTTAAAAAATTTGTAATATTACATTTTAATGTATGTATATATGTATCATTTATCTATCCATCATCTATGGATCTCCCTTTCTGTTCACTGTCTATTTGTCTCTGTGTACGTAGTAGTTGAGAGAACTTAAAACTGCAAAGCCAATGGTCTAGGTTTGTTTCTCAGCTACTTTACTTAGTAGCTGTGAACTTAGGTGAGTTATTTAACCTTATTGTGAATCAGGCTTCTCATTTACAAAATAAACAAAATAATAATGCCTTTATTATGGGGATTTCATGAGGATAAATGACCTACTATATGCACAATTCTTAAAACACATATATTGTTTGGCCTGGCACATATATTGTTAATTCTATCGTTATTACTATCACATTATGATGTATGTTAAATATTAATTAAAATTATAATACATAATAGTTATTATATATATGCTCAAGGAGATATACCTGGGACATTCTTCATAAAACTGTGAGTGATTACTTTTTAAAGCTTTTATAACAACACATCTATATTTTTATAAAAGTTTCATTATTGTATCAAGAAGAGAAAGAAACTAATTTCAACCTTACTGATACTAAAGACAATTCAAATTAAATTTAAATATTGAAATACCTTTTTTAAAATTTAACCAATAGGAAATACTTTAAAAGATAAATTCCAGTGTTCAAAAGAGGGTGATAAATGTTCTAATGCATAGCCGTTGAAATTTTAAAATGGTCCAAAAGTCCTTGGAAAGCAAGTTAGGAATGATTGAATGGTTAGATTAATTTGGGCAGAATTTATGTTGTTTTAACATTGATAATTTCCTCCTACATATGGCGTAGATATGGGCATCCATTCAATTTTTACCTTAAATTGAAATAAAACATGTACAGAAGAATGCACAAGTCAATACATTTTTACAGAGTGAGTATACCCATGTTTCCATCATGTTTATAAAGAATTAGAATATTACCAGGACCCAGAAGCACCCCTGGTTTGGCCTCACAATCACTTCCTCCACTCTTTTTTTACAAAAGGTTAACACAATTACCTGGCTTCTTTCATTATAGCTTTAGTTTAGCCTGTTTTAAGATTCATTTTGCTTTATTTAGGATTTTATATAAATGGAATCTTATATAATGTACTCCAAAGGAACCTTACTTCCTTCATTATAGTTTTAGTTTTGCTTCTTTTAGGATTAATTTTGCCTCGTTTAGGATTTTATATAAATAGAATCTTATATAATGTACTTTTTTGTGTCTGACTTCTTTCTAATCTCTTAATCTGTAGTTATGTGCCCTATATTTTCCTGTGATCTCTCCCTTTTCAATTTACTTCTTGATCAGCCAGCCAAAAAGTTTACATACTGAGTTAGACTTTTCAAAAAAGGGTTTTCTTTATATTATTAAACTATACTATATTATTTGATTTCAAGTTCATTAATTATTTTTATTAAATGGTTCATTTTATTTAATTAAATCATTTATTTTGTTGTTATTTTTCTAACTTCTTGAGTTGAAATAATACCTTAATTATCTTCAATAGCTCATGTTATGGCAAACAAAACTAGTCACCCATAGTCACGATATTTGTGGAAAGAGCCATGATTTTGTTGAATTCTGTCTCTCCATCACATAACTCCGAGACAAACTCTCATTAACCTGAGCCAATCATAGTTGTCCCCTGTTTGCCAGTGGTTGGTTTATACATGGGTATCTGACCTTTTCTAACCAAGAAGATGTCAGCAATATTTGCTAGAGGGGAGGAGTAGTTTATGCTTCCTTTTTCTAAGAGAGGCAGAAAGAGAGATGTTTAGAAGAAAATAGTACTTTTTTTTCCAGCAGATATCAACATTTCTGAATATAATGCCTAGAACTTCTATAAACGTTTCATAACTATAAAAAGAGTCAGCTTAATGATAAACTAATGCCTTGTGGATGATGGAGAGGAAAGGCAAAAAGAAAGGTGCTTGATGTCTTTGTTAATTTAACTAATTCTGGAATCAATGTGTCTTTGGAATTCTTGGTATGTGTAATAACGAATTATCTTTATTTCATAGAACAGTTGGTTTTCTGTTCACATCAAGTATATTCTCAGTTTATAAATGTTTAATTCAATTTATTTCTTAATATTTTAAATGTATAGAAAATATAGAGAATGATATAATCAATGTTTCTGTTATTCTATTATTATTTTGTTATTATTCTATTATTATTTCTATTCTATTATTGCCCTGGAAAATTCTAACAATTTGCTACACTTGGTGCATATTTGGTAGAGAAATAAAAATGTAGGCAAAGTATGCCTATATTCTACCCTGGCCAGTTGAAATTTGTCTACAAGCATTGATTTAATAGCTGCATTATGCCTTTATTTAATTCATTTGTAAGTAACTCCTTCAAATTCATTTTAATTAGTTATTTTTTTAGAAAAAAATGAAGCAACTTTAAGTAAACACACAATTATCATTATTCCGTGTAATAGGCTATAACATGTTCAATAAATACAGCATGGCCTCTTTACGATTCTCATCTCAGAAAGCTAGCCACAGGATTCCCATAAAAAGTAAAAATGTTATTTTGATAATACAGAATAAATGTGCTTCCAAAATAAATTCTTCAAAATAGTACTGCTAAACTACAATAGAAAAACGCAATAACCATTCCTTGCAGTATGCTAGGATAATGATTTTTGAAGGACTTTCACATACATCTCAAAAATCCTCACAACTCTGTGAGGAAGCTTTAGTAAATTGCCATTTCATCAAAAAGGAAATTGAGGGAGGATCAAAGAAGCTGAGTGAATTATCAAGGCATGTAAACAGTAGTTGTCTATCCCTGTTATTTTAAATCCTTGACAGTGTCCTTTCCAAAGTATCTCAGAATACAGCAAATATGTCAATTCTAGAAGATGCTCAGAACATGACAATGTTATATACATGTAACACTTCAGGTTCTTCTTCCATGGTAGAATGTTCTTGAAATCTGAGAAGATTCAGTGCATTATTGAAGGAACTAAATGAACTCAATAGAGACAGGAAATATTAATTGTACATGTATAAATGAAGGCTAATTCTTGGGCTGCTCTCATCACATTGTTTTTGTTTTGTTTTTACGTTCACCCTTTCATCCAGAGTAAATAAATATGTTGATTAATAATAATTCTATTTCTTTTATAAATGTCCTTCTGAAGGCAAATTTTCCCTTGAATATTTTCCATTGTGGAGCATATACTAATTACTTAACAAAAGAAAAATAGTCTATAATAACTCTCTTTCTCTCTCCCACACTCCCTCCCTCATTAAACTTCTATTCTTTAGGGAAATCTTTAAGTTTTCAATTTAATTTATCCTAGACAAACTAGGAACAACATTTTTAAAGGAAATTTAAGTCGGTAACTAATTAGCTCCTTTGAGAATTAAAACATTATAGAAAATAAAATTCTCGATTTCAGAATTCATTAAATAAAAGAAAGGCAATTGTTTTTTCTTTTCAGAATAATACCTTCAGAAATAATGTAAATACACAAAATGACAATTTCAACTACTTAATAGAAATTGTTAAATATAGGTGAGAATAAGAAATGGTATAATGAATGCTCATATTTCCATCAAGCTTCAAGAATTATCCTCATTTAGGCAATCTTGCTTTAATCCTATCTCCTCTATCGCTTTTACTTTTATTCATTTCTGAGTATTGAAATGCAAATTCTAGCTATATCATTTTACTCATAAATGATTCAGCATATATAATGAATAGATAAGGGGTGTTTAAATCATAGTCAAAATCCCATGATCACATGTCACCAAATTTATAATAATCCCTCAATAATATCTAGTACAGCCCATATTAAATTATCTCAAAGTATATTTTTACACTTTGTTCAAGTTGGGTTTCAGACAAGGCCCACATATAGGTTTGCTTGACAAATCTTTTAAATATTTTTAATTAAAAACAAAACTGTCACTTTAAACTGTGTTGTTTGACTTATGGAATTTCCTGATTTCTTCCTCATTTTCTCAATTGATACAACTCATGTGCATTTTTGGCAGTGGCAAATTTTCTTTATAAGTGATGTATTTATTTTTGCATCATATCAGGATGTTGAAAATGTCTGTTTGTCCCTGTCATTGAGAAGTTAAAGTTTATTAGTAGGTTCAAGTGTTTTCAGTCTGATCCAACCATTATGAAGTTTCCCATTAACCTTTCACCTGATTTTAGCATCCATTGATGATCATTGCCTTAATCTATTATTTATAAGGGGTTTCAAAATAGTAATTTTCTAATTTTATCATTCCATTTGCATCTGTTGGCTGCAATTATTCAACAAGAGGCAAGAAATGACTTTTCTTCATCAAATATTAGGATACCCTGAAATAGCTTGATCAGAAAAGAGAGGATAATTAAATGCTTAATTCTTTCTCATTTTAAAAGAATTAATATTTACTGAACAGTTTGTAAGACAGACATCATTTGTGCACTTTTCATATATTGTCTCTTCTATTTTCTTAGGAAAATTTAGTAGAAAAGGTAACAATATAATGATAATTTTTCAGATAGGGAAATTGGAATAATCTTAGAGAGTTTAAATTACATATCCAAGAATATAAAGCTGTTAAGTAGTGGAACTGTTGTTGAAACTCAAGTCTATTTGTTGCTAAAGTCCTTGCTTAAACCATCCTATCACTAAGACTCTATGTTCAAGAAAACATCCTACTATAAAGGCACAATTACATATACCAGCACTATAATGTTTCCACTAGAATTAGCATAATGCCATATTCGAAACATAATACAGTTACAACCAGAAGATGAAATGACATCAGGAAAGTATATTTATACTGGACATATTTTTTAAAAGACATACACACACACAAGTGTTTATATATATATTAATGTTATATGAATTTTCACAATTCTATGAGGTAGAAGATGGGAATTATTATTATGTTCATTTTTGTGGTGTCCTTTTTATTATTATTATTTCAAAATAATATGGAGGTACAAATGTTTTTTGTTATTTGAATCACTTTTGTTATGCTTGAGTCAGGGTTATAAGTCTCCCCATCACCCAAATAGTGTCCACAGTACCTGTTAGGTAGGTTTGTTGCCCATCCCCTCTCCTCAATCCCACCTGCTTGTTTTCCATTGAGTTTTACTTCCCTCTGTGCACATGTGTGATCATAGAGTAGTTCCAATTTAATAGTGAGTACATGTGGTATTTGTTTTTCCATTTTGTAGATATTTCTCTTAGGATAATGGTGTCCCATTCCATCCAAATAGTTTCAAAAGGCCTTGATTCATGTTTCTTCATGGCTGAGTACCATTGCATAGCATATATATACCACATGTTGTTAATCCACTCACGAATTTATGGGCATTTAGGTTGATTCCACATCTTTGCAATTGTGAATTGTGCTGCAATAAACATTCATGTGCAGGTGTCCTTTTGATAAAATGACTTCTTTTCCTTTAGGTAAATACCAAGTAGTGGGATTGCTGGATCAAATGGTAGGTCTACCTTTAGTTCTTTGGGGTATCTCCATACAGTCTTCCATAAAGTTTGTACTAAGTTTGCAGTCCCATCAATAGTGTATAAGCATTGCTTTCTCTCTGCATCCACACCAGCATCTATTGTATTTGGACTATTTAATAAAAGCCATCCTCACTGGTATAAGATGATATCTCATTGTGATTTTAATATGCATTTCCCTGATGATTAGTGATGTTGAGCACTTGTCATATGTTTATTGGACATTTGTCTATCTTATTTTGAAAAACTTCTGTTCATGCCTTTTGCCCAATTTTTAATGATGTTGTTTGTGTTTTTCTTGCTGATTTGCTTGAGTTCTTTATAGATTCTGGTTATTAGCCCTTTATTGGATGTATAGATTGTGAACATTTTCTTCCATTCTGTAGGTTGTTTATTTGCTCTGTTGATTATTTCCTTAGCTGGGCAGAAGCATTTTAATTTATTCAAGTCCCATTTATGTATTTTTGTTGTTGCTGGGATTGCCATTGGGATCTTCTTTATAAACCCTTTAGACTGATATCTAGATGAATTTTTCCAACATTTTCTTCTAGCATTCTTATGGTTCCATGCCTTACGTTTAAGTCTTTTATCCATCTTAAACTAATTTTTGTGAGTGGTGAGAGGTATGTATCCTATTTCATACTTCTGCATGTGGGTATACAATTCTCCCAGAATCATTTATTGAATAGGTATTCTTTTCCCCAGTGCCTATTGTTGTCAGTTTTGTCAAATATCTATTAGCAGTATGTATATGGTTTTTATATCTGGGTTCTTTTTTCTGTTCCATTGGTCTAGGTCTCTATTTTTGTGTCAATACTATGCTGTTTTTGTCATTATAGTTCTGTAGTATAGTTTGAAGTCTGGTAATGTGATGCGTCCAGCTTTGTTCTTTTTGCTTAAGATTCTGTTGGCTATTCAGGCTCTTTCTGGTTCCAAATGAAGCACAGAATTATTTTTTTCCAGATCTGTGAAATATGACTTTGGTAACTTGATAGGGATTGTATTGAAACTGTAAATCACTTAGGGTAGTATGGACATTTTAACAATATTGATTCTACCAATCCATGGGCATGAAATGTTTTTCCATTTGTTTGTGTTATTTGAAAATTATTTTCTCAGTGTTTCATAGTTCTCTTTGTACAGGTCTTTCACCTTCTTGGTTAAGTATATTCCTAGGTATTTTATTTTCTTTTTGGCTATTGTGAATGTTACTGAAATTTTGATTTGATGCTCAGCTTGACTGTTATTGATGTCTAGGAATGCTACTGATTTGTGTACATTAATTTTGTAACCTGAGACTTTGCTGAACTTATTTATCAATTACAGGGGTCTCTTGGTGGAGTCTTTGGGATATTTTAGATATAAGATCATATTATCATCAAAAAGCAATAGTTTGAACTCCTGTTTCCTAATTTGGGTATCCTTTTTTTTTTTTTTTTTTTAGACAGAGTCGCACGCGGTTTCCCTGGCTAGAGTGCCGTGGTGTCAGCCTAGCTCACAGCAACCTCAAACTCCTGGGCTCAAGCAATCCTTCTGCCTCAGCCTCCCGAGTAGCTGGGACTACAGGCATGCACCACCATGCCCGGCTAATTTTTTTACATATATTTTTAGTTGTCCAATTAATTTCTTTCTATTTTATAGTAGAGACGGGGTCTCGCTCTTGCTCAGGCTGGTCTTGAAGTCCTGACCTTGAACTATCCACCCGCCTCGGCCTCCCAGAGTGCTAGGATTACAGGCGTGAGCCACCGCGCCCGGCCTTGTTTTCTTGAATTGTAAGATGCTATGATGGGCTGTATCCTTGTCCTCCCTGTCATTGGTTGATATTCATGTGACAGAGCCAGCTGCTGAGGTGTTCTTTTGTGTCGGTGGTAGACTCTGGTCCCCCAAGTGGAGTACTTGAGTGCCCCAAGTGTTAGGAGGGACCTGTATCTCCCAGGGTGTTTCTTGATGTATACCACCTCCAAGGTTGGGGGAGGAGCAAGGTAGTTCGTGGCTAGGTTGTGTGAGCCGGAAAGACTTTGCCAAACCTTGGCAGGGCTCAAAAATGTCTTAAATGTTCATATAAATATTGTGAGATATTTATGTCATACGTCAGGACACATGGTAGGACATGTTGGAATGATGTACTGAGGGTAACAATAAGACATAATATTTAAAATGGGAACTGTTCTGGAAAATCTGGGATATATAGTCACTGGATATAAAAATTACTTGGTTTTTTCATCTGGGGTCCCTTTAATTAAAGGAGTCTCTGAATGAAAATGCTATCATTAGAATGTACATGTTTAAATAAATATCTCGAGTACAGCTAATCAACTACAGGTATTTCCTCATTCTTATCTTAAGTAATAATTTCAAACCCCTTCCTACCATATTTTTCAACAGAGCTATTAATGGGAAGCCCCAACAGCTGACTTGAGTTTCCTCTCATTTTCCCAACTGACGTTCACTGGAGGTGTTAATAGGAAATATAATGTCTAAAAGACAGGAAGCAGGAAAGACATGGGCCGCCTTCAAACTGGATACTCTAGCATTGTGTACCCTTAACTTCATGAAAATCAGTTCTGCAATCTGTAAAGTATCTAACACATTCCAAATGCAGAGTAAATATAAGAAGAAAAACCATATTGTGGCAATGTCTCCCTGTTATTTCATACATATTAGTATATTATAATTTTTACAATTCTTGCCTAACCTGATTTTATGCTAGATATAATTGTCACAAATTTTCACAAAAGTTTAAATTTAAAAAAAAAATTTAAAACACAATTAGCCTACCAAAAATATTGAGTCAGATACTATTCAGAATGCAAAGATGTAAAAGACATTATTCCTTCCAGAAATTTAATACTTAATAGAGGAAACAAGACACATACATAAAAAAGATAACATAAGCTACTATATGGTATCAAATAAATAGTTCTAATGATATAAGTATATACTTATAATACTAATTGTACTAATTACAATTAGTTATTGTAATTAAAAAAGTACTAATTGTACACTTAGTACAATTAGTACTAATAATAAGGAAATAACACTTTTTTAATCAAAGGAGCCAAAACAGTATTTGTCAATAAAGTAGACTTAGATTATTTATAACATATACATGATAATATACTCAGAAATGTTTTAGTACTAGCCAATACAATAATATGCTTATAATATTCAGAGTAATGACAATGGGAGGTAGTCTTTTTTATATATATGAAATATTATATTATTACTAAACTCTAACTTAAGAAGTAATCAATTCATAAGAAAGTCAAATCTTCACTTTAAAATCAAAAATTTCTCATTCTTTGTTAGTTACATATTATAAAGAAGAGTGCTTTACCCGTAATTCAGCTTTGGACAAGATAAAAACCTTTATTTAAAAATACAGTATTCTATTCCTCTAAGAATGTACACAGAAAAAGAATTTGGATAAAATGTGATAAAATGGCAGGAAATAAAGCCTAATTCTGATAAAGTCAAGATAAATTGACAGTACCCAGAATACCAAAACCAATCAGAACAGCCACGAGAGGGTAAGGGCAAATACACTGAGGGATATGTTTTAAAGATATAAAATAAATAATTGTTATTAGTATTACAGCCTTTTTTTTTTTAAAGAAATGGGTTCTCGCTCTGTTGCCCAAGCTGGAATGCAGTGGCACAATCGCAATCATAGCTCACTGCAGCCTCAAACTCCTGGGTTCAAGTGATCTTCTCACCTCAGTCTTCCAAATAGCTAGAATTTCAGGCACAAGCCACTGCACTCAGCCATTACAGCTTTTATAATAACTTGGATTTTTTTTTTCTTATTCCAAAAGTAATACATGTATACATGCAGAAAATTTAGAAAAAAATCAAATAAGCAGTAAACATTAATGATTATAAATAGTAAATATTTTGACTAATAATGGTACGCTAAGTTATTTGGACTAATCCTCCTACTAAAGTAACTAAAAATGCTGGAAAAATATAAAGAAATAATTTAAAAGCATTAAAGAGATGGAGGGAAAAAACTGAAACCCAGAGAGGTTAGTGAGCACAGAAGCCATTTGCTAAAGGCATGTACTGATCCCTAGCAAATTTCACCTTTCATTTTGATAGACTTGTGGCTTTCAAAGTGCCAGGCCAACACAGCAGGGAATCGAATAAACAATTTAGGCTCACACAGTAAGTTGGGACTCCAAAAAAAATACACCTCTGGGCTAAGGATAGAGATAAACCAGTGCGCAGTATGCCAGTTTGGATGTGCATTAAATGGATGGTTTCAAGGAACCTCAGACCTTGAACTTGGATTAAGGTAGTACCAATTGGTAGTACCCTCAGTCCCTACCAGAGATAAACTGATTCTCTCAGGAGAAAAATACCATTATCTTTGGTTTCAAATTATTACTTTCAATAATTTTTCAAGTGCAGTGAGCAGTACACAAAGATAATGAGGTGCATAAGGAAATCTGGTCCTATAAGCAAGATTCAAAGGAAATAGCAGATTAAGAAACAGACCCACAATTTTCTGGGTGTCTGACACAGACTGTAAAACAACTATGCCTTCTGTGATTAAAGAAATAAAAGACAGCTTTGATAATATCTTCAGGGAACAGAAAACTCTAAAGTGATATAGCAGATTTGAAATGAATATTTTGACCAAATTGAGTAAATTTAACTAGTTTTTTCCCCCATGTTTAGACTTGTTAATTAAATTGGTTCTTTTAGTTTTTTAGCATCATGTTTAAAGCCTAAATCAATTTACTATGGCCAAAAGTGTTAACCTCAATAGCCCTGGAGAATATAGATGATATTATTGTTATCATTATATATGAGAAAAATCATAGTACCTCAATGAATAGTGATTACTCAAATCTTAGTATTTTAACTTACAACAATACGTATTTACTGTTCTTCCATTTGTACTAAGGTAGTTAGTTCTGACATTTAAATCAGTTCTCTGACATGTCAGTCTGTCCAACTTAAGAATGTGAAACCAACCTTAAACACACTAAAAAAAAGAACTTACCACTAGATCCCTGTATCAGTTAGGATTAGCTCCAGCTATGAGTAAAAGACCCAAAATAACAATGGCTTAACCAAGGTAGACTTTTCTTCTTTCACTCATATAGAAGTCTAGAGCTAAGGTGGTCCAGGGCTGTTGTAGCTTCCATTCCCAAGATCACCTCATGTGCCAACTGGACTATTCTAGCTTTCACAACCATATTCCTGTCTGTCTGAAAGAGGAAAAGAAGAATCAGGGGAAAAGGACACATGCCAGCTGTCTTTTAAAGAAGGTGTCTATGAACTGCCATACTCTGCTTACCTATAAGAAAGAGAAAAACAGCCCCTGACATCTAAGAGCTGCCCTACCACCCACAGTAAGGCCTTGGTGTTCTCCTATTAAACATATGAAATTTAAAAGAATACCAACATCCAATAGCACCATTCTGTGACCATGATAGATCAATATAAAAACAAGACTACTCCATAATTACGCCTGAACACCAACAAACACACGAGCACTATCCAAACTGCAAAGTGACCAAATATCTCCCTATTCTGCCTATTATGGTTTGTTACTGACTACAGTTTTAGCTGTTTCATTCCTCCTGATAACATTTTAAGATACCAATTATAGAATTGCCCCTGCTCTCTGACAGCATCCAATAAAGCCCTGCTTCCTTCAGCCCTCCCTAAATCACCTAACACAAGGCAAATCCTATAGTAAAGCTTTTCTAATATCCTCTTTACTGAGATACCCATGGTTCCCCATGGTGTGTGTTCTCCCTTGGTACAACAAGCAATAAACCCAACTTGTTCAACCACTACCCTATTCCTGAGGTCTTTGGGTGGAAGACATTGACACCTATCCTTGGTGATAAATTAGTTATAGGACCTCACTCAGTTGCAGAGATTGCTGAGAAAAGTAGTGTTTTCCTTGAGTTATTATGTGATCACTGAAAATTGGAGTTTCTATTGTCATAGAAGGGAGGGAGTATAGTGATCAGCTAACCATCTCTTCCATAGTCTTCAGGCTAAAGAAAGCCAAGAGGGTTTTTTAAATGCCACTATTTAAAATAAATGTGTGCTAAGAAGCAAGAAGATAAGTTTAGAAAATAAAGAATTAAGTCATATAGTTAACTGACAGAATCAAAGAAGCCAATTTTTTTTTAGGACACACTTAAAATTTGCAGTAAATATTTCTTTGGGGAAGGGGACACCACATTTCTACACAATGAAGAGAAACTACGTCCGTGACCTTTTATTGGTTTCATCTCCTATGCCATGAATTAACAGGGAACAGGTCCCAGCACCTTAGGCTCCTTTCCATTGCTTCTCACAAAGTGTGAAATGCCTATTATGCCATGAATTCACAGGGAATAGGTTCAAGCAGCTCGGGCTCCTTTCCATTGGTTCTCACAAAGTGTGCTTCTCTGGGTGGAGCAGACTGGCACTTCAGTTGAACCCTCGTATCTTTCTCCTTGGCTTTCTTCTTTTTCTGATCATTTTCCTACACAGGTTTCAGGACGCTATCTTGGCTCTTTGAGTGCTTAATATGCTCAATCCTCACGTTAATCCTCTTGGTAAAAATCTTGCCCTTGTTTGTTCACGGCAATTCCAACAGCATGCTGAGTAACACTGTAGACTCTTCCAGTTTTGCCATGGTAACGTTTGTGGGGCGTGCCTTTTTGAATGGTACCCATTCCCTTGATGTCTACAATATCACCTTTCTTGTAGATTCACATGTATGTGGCCAAAGGAATGACTCCATGTTTTCTAAAAGGCCTAGAGAACTTGTATTGGGTACCTCTCCTCTTTCCCTTTGTGTTCATCATTTTGGCAAATTACTGGAAGATGGTGGCTCCCAAAGAAGCCAAATTTTAAGTTCATCTCTCTTTCAGAAGAGGAAAAGATGTCCCAAGTGAGAAAAGCATAAGTTCTATAAAGAAGAGCAGGCCAAGCACAAAATAGAAATCAACTGGACCAAAACTAAATACAAAAAACATGTTGCAGAATACGACATCCTTTGTAAGCTCCATCCCAATAGGAGAAAACAAACAAACAAAAATGATTGTTGATGATACATGATTTATAAATAAATACTGCTAATTAACTACAGTACTACGTAAGCAAAAATGGAGGGAAGGATTGTTTTTTTCTGGGAAATGGGAGAAATGTAGGTACCAGCCTCACAGAGGAGGTAATAGTTTAGCTGTGCTTTCAAGAATGGGTAGGAATCTACTAACATAACTACAGGTTTTAAGGAAACAATAATAAGTGAATAGATTTTTCTGCATTTGATAAGGTGAATGTTATCATTTTTGGGAAAAAAAATGCTGCCAATATGATGAGGTTTTAAGATTAGAGTGAGGGCCGGGTGCGGTGACTCTCGCTTGTAATCCCAGCACTGTGGGAGGCCAACATGGAAGATCACTTGAGCTCAGGAGTTTCAGACCAGCCTGAACAAGAGCGAGACCCCCCCCCTTCTCTACAGAAAGTAGAAAAATTAGCCAGGCATGGTGGTGCACACCTGTAGTCCCAGCTACTCAGGAGGCTGAGGCAGGAGGATCGCTTGAGCCCAGGAATTTGAGGTTGCTGTGAACTATGATGATGCCACTGTACTCTAGCCAGGGTGACAGTCAGACTGTGTCTCAAAAAAAATAATAAATAAATAAATAATAAAATCTGAGTGAGAAAGACAGTTGTTCCTAGTGTTGTCAAGATTTTCCTGTTAAAAAATTACTTTTGGTATCTTTGGGCCAGCTGTTTGTGTTTTTATTTCCTAAGCTTATTAGAGTAAACAAAAAAAAGTGACAGCAAAACAAATATTCCTAGATTCTTTGCATAAACAACAAAAAGTCATTGTTATAAACTTAGATTCATAGATGTTTCTCCAAAGATGCTTGTTAAAGTCCCTTCAAAGAAAGAGTCCTATGGCCTAATGAAGATACTCCTCACCTTCTGATTTTTTGAAGAACAAAATAAGGCAGGAGTGATGAAAACGTAGGAAGAACATTGCCTCTTGTGTCATGTTGGTCTGCCACTAAATGCAATGTTAGATGATTGATTTCTATAGCTTCATGAATAATAATAATAGCTAACATTTTTTGATCCTTTATATGCATTATTTCATTTGAACCTCCAAACAACTCTATTAATTAGTTATCATTCTAATTTTATAGATGCCCAAGGTCATGCAGCATATAAGTGGCAGAGTTTACATTTGAATGCAGGCATTTAAATTTTAGAATCTGAACTCTTAACCACAAGTATATGATACTTCCAATTATAACATATAATAAATAGTATAGCAATATATTATTTGTAAGTAAATGAAGAATTGAGTAAATATGTTTAAGGGCAATAAAAAGAAAATCATCTGTTTTGAGCAAACACTATATGCCAGGCACTGTACTGTGTGCTTTACTTATTTAATCCTTAGATCACTTGCTATAAAGTAGGTATTCTTTTTTTAATACCATTTTACGGGTATGGCAAATGAGATTCAGAGAGCTTAGATAATTTATACAAGGTAACCTCAGGCCTCACAGTAAAGTTCATGCTCTTGATCACCATGTAGTGTTGCCTATGGTTATATTTCAACACTGAACAAGATGTTTGCTATTTTTGGTAAGAAAGTTCTACATTAAGTTACCTTGTAGTTTTCCACATTTTTTATTTTATTTAAAACATATTTTCAGTAGGTGGTCAGATTCATCATATTGCCCACAAATGTCACTTAGAGAATGGAGAATAATTTTAATATTGTAATAAAACATAATATTATATATTTGTTTTTAAATTATCTCATATTTTAAGATATTATAAAGCTAAATATATGTGATTTTTTAAATTGTGTTTTTTTGGATGACTCACAATACTATTCTGTTAATGGAGATGTAAAATTACTAGTATTTTTAAAATTCAGAATTTAAGTAAATTGCATTTCCAAGTCACAATTGGTAACCATGCCCCTCTAACTGATGTTTTCCTCATTTAAGTTTTGGATGTCACAAAATACCAGGATGATAGCATCTGAAAGCTGGACAAGACTTCTTAAATTATAGAGTCCAACCTCCTCATTTTACAGATGAAGAAACTGAGGTCTCAAGAGGTTAAAATAATTTGCCCAATGTGACAAAACTGGTTGTGTCAAGGAGTGATTAGAGGCCTTTCTATTGCCTGCCCTCAACTCCAACCATGCTAAACGTAATACTATCTAAAGAATGAACATACCTTCTAGGTGGAAATGTGCTTGCTATGTAATAAAACTTGAGGACCCTAAAACCTATTAGAGTTCCCTGACATCACCTCAGATTTACTTAGATAAAAACTGTTTGCTGTGCAGTCATAGAATCAAATCGCTGTTCTCATGTCTCTCTCTTCTGTATAAATTCTGGTGTCTTCATTATGTCAGAGCCACGTGACTTCAAGTATAGTTTCTATCCTTATGGTTGTGGTACTAAGTCCACTGACAACGTATCTATTATAATGCATATATTGCACTTCTCTGGCCAGGCACGTGTTAAGTACTTTATGTATATTATTTGGTCTTACCAGGTACCCTGTGAGATAGGTATTACTATTATCATATCCATCTTAGAGATGACAAGACTGAAGCACAGAGAAGTCACAGAGAAGTCAAGACTGTATATAGTGTAAGTGGGAAAGCTCGAAATTCAAACATAGGCAATCTGGATCCACTACACAAACGCCTCTTACAGTGTAACATTCATAGGTCTTTCCAGAAAATTTTTTAAGCATCTGTCCTCAGAATTTCTTGCATTACATATATCTTCTTGATTTTTAATTAACTCTTTTGCTTTAAGCAAAATAATTCTCCTTTAGAGGTTTTAACCCCCTCAGATCATGCCAGTGGTTATTTACTTTCAACATACATTTTCAATTAACAAAATAAGTAAAATACTCTTTGGAAAAAAAATTTAAACAATGTAAAATATGTGAAGAGTGAAAATCTCTCTTAACCTCCCCTCCAATTCTAATTTGATTTTTCCAGTTGCTTTCAATCTGTTTTCAAAGCTACATTTATAAATGTTATATATATCTCTATATATGTATATATCTATACATGCACACACGTGTATATATATGAACACATGTCTGTGTAAATATATGAAATTCATATTGGTTTTTAAAATACTTTAACACATAAAATTCTTCATTTTTTTCAAAAATTTTTAAAAAATTTAATCAATGAAATTTCTACATGTGGTTTTAAAAAGATCAAATGGTTGGCCAGGTGTGGTGATTCATGCTTGAGCGAGCACTTTGAGAGGCTGAGGCAGGAGGTTTGCTTGAGGCCAGGAGTTCAAGATCAGCCTAGCAACATAACAGGACTCTGTCTCTGCAAAAACTAAAAGAGTTAGCTAGGCATGGTGCTGCACCTGTAGACCCAGCTGCTCAAGAGACTAAGGCAGGAGAATCGCTAGAGCCCAGGAGTTCAAGGCTGCAGTAAGCTATGACCATGCCACTGCACTCCAGCCTGGGCAACAGAGTGAGACCCTGTCTCAGAAAAAAAAACATCAAATAGTAACAAAAGCTTTATAATAAAAACAGAAACTCGTGTCCCACCTTTCCCCATCTGTCCTGCCCTCAATAGTTGGGTTTTTTGAAGGTTACCTCCAAAATCACTTAACATGTTTATAATGCTGTTTCTTAGTTTATCAGTTTAAGACTTTGTATTAGCTATCTATTGCTGTGTGACAAATTTTCTCAAAACATAATGGCTTAAAATAACAAATATTTATTATATCACAGTTTCTGTGGATTGGGACTCTGAAAACAATGTGACTGATTCTGGCTCAGAGCTGTAGTCATCTGAAGGCTTGACTGAGGCCTGGAGGACCCACTTGCACAGATGGCTCACTCACCTGGCTGTTGGCAAGAGGCTTCAATTTCTTTTTTTTCCCTTTCTTCCCCCTCCGCCCCCCAGGCCTCAATTTCTTGCTAGCTGTTGGCTGGAGGTCTTACTTCTTCACTACCTTGTCCTCTCCATTGGGGCTCATGACACAGCATCTTGCTTCCTCTACATCAAGTGATTCAAGAGAGTACAAGTAAGGAGGAAGCTATGGTGCTTTTTATGACCTAGTCCCCAGAGTTACACATGGTCACTTGCACTTTATACTATTTGTTAGGAATAAGTCAGTAAGTCCAGCTCATACTCAAAGGAAGGGGAATTAATCTCCAACTCGTGAAGAAAGGAGTATCAAAGAATTTATGTACATACTTTAAAACCATCACAGACTTTGTTTACTCTCTGGTGTCCTAGACATGGATTTAGCATTCTTGTAACCCCACCCCTGTCCGCTCTTCCCCATCTACCCAATAGACTTAGGTCTAAATATAAAGTCATTGTTTGCATTATTATTATTATATAAGTAGTGTTCATTGTAAGGCCAAGCAGAATCCTATGATTACATTTTTTGTCCTTATATTGTGTTTTATTTTTCCTGGAGTTTCTAATTCTCTTTTTCTCCCCCTTTTCATATCCTAAGTATTTTTCCCAAATACTTTCTACCTTGTGCTGGGGTTTTTTGTTTGTTTGTTTATTTGTTTTTTTAAGGAATCAGCTGGCTTCCTTCTTATCCATATCCCCTACTCTCAGCTGTTCCCTCTTTGGCTACCTCTCTTCCATCTTCTTTAGAAATCTATTAAAATATCTAACTTCTTCTTCCATTCCACTTTTGTCTTTGTCATTGTGGATTTGTATGGTGTTTTATTCCTTTACTATCATTTTAACGAGGCTTTACTGTAATCGACTTATCATCTTTAACTGAAAGACTACCTCATGCCTTTTAAAGGCCACACAGTATTTAAAGGTACAATATGGATGTACCATACCTTACTTAACCATACTCTTAATGAAAGCCATTTAAATCTTTTCTTTTTTGGTGAATGTCCTTATTTATAGATCTTTGAATGAACGTAAAAGTGTTTCTATAGAATAAATTTCTTAATTTGTTATGATAAAGAATATGTGGTTTTGTTAATTTTAAAAGATACTGCCAAACTGCCTTCCACAAAAGCTGTACCAGTTTAATCTGAAATTCACTTTTCACTATAGTTGTTACCCAGACAATAAGCATCCCAGGACTAAGCAAAAATCCTTCTATTTGCCATAGCCTGCTCATGAAAGAGTAGAAGGAAAAGATATATGAGCTGTTTCCACAGCAGCATAATGACAATTCCATCTTAAGCCTATAAACAGGAAGTAAAACCAGGATGAAAACGTAACTTCATTTGTTTTCTTTCTCTTTTTTTATTTTCTTTTTTCTTTTTTATTTACCATGTCATGTCCTCTTCCTAGACTTCCTTCATTTTCAATAACAAAAGCATAGCAAGCATCCTGCCATCCAAATCCTGCACACACACAAAAAAAAACCTAAATATACAGGCTGCCACCTATAGATAGTCACATTCACAATTAAAATTAAGGTTTTTAACCAAATGGAAACAAGAGGGCTAGTGGAAACTGACAATGTCTTTTAAAGCTTGTGCTCAGACATTTTCATATCATATCATATCTGTTCACATTCCATTGGCCAAAGCATGACATATGGCCACACTCAACATCAGTGGGTTGCAATATACAATCCTCTTTTAGGAATCTGTACTTGGGAACACTCACTGCAGTCTACTTTAGGTGACCGTATTTATGTTGTGGGTATGATGAGGAGGTGAGAAGAAAGGAACTGCCACAATTGAGATCTTACTCTTCTGATAGGACAAGTGCTTAAAGATATTTAGATACCGGTGTAGAAGACTAGGGGCTTTACTTGTATTGCCATGATGAAAACACAAAGCAGATTACAGTGCAATGAGTCTGCAATCAGATTGCATGCTGGGCTGCTAATGAGCATGAGGTTTCTTTTTGGGTTGATGAAATGTTCTAAAATTAGATTGTAGTGATGTTTGTACAACTCTGTGAAAATACTAAAAATCACTGGAGAGTAGAGTTTAAAAGGGTGTATTTCATGATACATGAATTATGTTTCAATAAAAATGTTATAAAAAATTGCATGCTGGGGTTGTAAACTAGTACCTTCTATAATTTCAGAAACTATATTTTTCTTGGGTAATGTTAAAGAATAAATTCAGAGAAGTGATAGGTGACATTTTTAAAACTCAGTTTTACTATGTTTTAAATAGATGTAATAGTACCTATGTAGTTTTTAAGCTGTTTATTATGGAAGGTTTCAAACATATACAATAACAGAATGATATAATAAAGCCCATATACCCATCACCCAGCTTCAACAATGATCAATTGATCAGTTTTATTTTCTCTATACCTCAGATTACTTGAAGTGCTAAGGTATCACGTTTTATCTGTAAATATTAAGTACATTTATCTAAAAGATAATGACTCTACCATTTAAATATAATCACAATATCATTTTGCAGATCCAAAAAACAACAGTAACTTTTTAATCACCAGTTATCCAGTCATTATTCTTATTTTCCTGATTGTCCTATAAATAGTATTTTTGTGAGGTCTTTTTTTACTTGAAAGAAAATGCAGTACTGTGAATTATTATAAAAGAATTACAGTATTCAGAGCAAGGAAATAACATTCTTAAATGTACCAAAATCATTTCCTGTAAAATGCTAAGTATTAATATTAACTTAGTCTCTATACTATTTGAATCTTCTAACTATGGCTATGTATTATTTTTCGTTAAAAACTAAATATTAGAAAGAATTTTCTAGGTATTCAATTTTTGATGTCTTCTTATTTTCTTCTATTAAAATATTACAAATGATATTTTTTAAATACAGTGAGAGAGAACGCTGAAGCAAAGGAAAAAAGTAAGTATACAATGCAGCCAAGAGTGCACATACACCATTAAGCCCTGTACAGGTGCTAAGAATGGGCTGCAAATTTTTCTCTAGACTTTCTAACAATCAATAAGAGGAGAATAAACTGGTGAGATACACAAGACACCATTTCATGAGAGAAAAGCAAACAAATTGCTTCAGACAAGCATAACTAGTGCTCTTAATAAAGCTAAAAGAAAATTTCTCATAAAGGTCCTCATGGAAGATTCTGCTTTGTAAAGAACATGCAGTCAACACCTACTATAGTAAAATACAGGGTTTTTAGGGCTGTTTTATAGCTTCCCTAAATATAGGCTGATGACAGCCACCAAAGTGAAATCAGTAAAGCAGCACTGACACTAGAATGCTAGCAGCATGATGTGATACTGGCATTGAGTTCTCTGCTGGCCTGACTGATTTTAGGATATTTGTAGGCTTCACAAATGCAGATGACTACAGGGGCCAGGCAGGTACTTTAATGAGTAAAGCCTGCTGCCTGGGAGGTAGGGGTGTGTGTGTGTGTGTGTGTGTGTGTGTGTGTGTGTGTGTGTGAGAAAGAGAGAGAGAGAGAGAGAGAGGTTGCGGGGGAGGAGAGAGAGAATTGTGACCACTGGAAAACCCCTGCCCTAATTAAATGGAGCAGCAGTCATTTTTCAGCTCCAGCAGATGTTGCTATGGGGGGATGTCGGTACCGTGTTGCCAGATCTGCTATATTTGAAATCTCCATTTTTCAATGTTGGCTAAAATTTTTAAAAATACTATGTGGGTCAAACAAAATAATTTCATGGGCTGAATCCATCCCAGTTTTTAACTGCTTATCTAGAGGAATGGATTGATTTCATATCTTTCAGGTAATTCCTCATGAGCATGCTTCTCTCAAGCAAACATACTTGTTTTAATTATTTTCTTAGTTGGTGGTATGATTGACTTCTCCTGCAAAATAGAGTTGCTTAAATAACATGGGTTCCTGAATAGAAAGCCAAAAAGGAAGAAAAAGGTAATTCATTTATTTTCCATCACTTGATCATTTTTTCTCAATTTTCATGAAATCATCAAATAATCAGCAGAGTATTAGCTTTAGAGCTGGTCTTCTTTCATGGTACACTTGGAACTGACCCAGAAGAGGCCAAGCTTATTTCACAGAGGCCAAAAATGACATGATGTCAATACTTAAAAGGGCATCTCCTTCTCATTTATACTTCTTGCATTTATACTTCCCACCACTGATAGTAATGCTTGCTATTCTCTTATTGAGATGTAGCCAATTCAGAGTTCATACATGATGGTTACTGGAAGATTGAACCCCTAATTTTATTAGAACGAACAAGTACTATGGAAATGTCTACATACGGATGCTCTAGTTCTTACACAGTGGCTTCTCTAGCTAAGCCCTTCTGACGCATGCTTATCACTAAGGCTAATTTGAGGAGAATGCTCCAACACAGTGATCTTCATTAGGGTTTTCTCTAGGACAACAAGTATATTTGTATGAATTTACACAGCTCTTGGACTGACAAGGATCGTATTTCAAGATGACCTCAAATACTCTCAGTTAATTAAAATCAACTTCCCATACTACATCCACATAAAAACTTCAGAGACACAGAAGTATATGTAGTTGTCTCTTTTTCTATTGTAAATCCAGGGAATGATTTAAGATTTTAAAAACTTAGGTATAAAGTCAAATGATTTATAGTAATAAGGGAATTTTCTAGAATATTTGGAGTACATGGCATTATGTTAATAGTGTACATATTTCTATTTGGAGCTGTTTGACATGTTTGGAGGTAAAAACTACAGTATGATAGTAGATTACATCCAATTAAACCCACATCCCCAGCATCTACCTCTTCTGTTAGAGTATTGTTTATCAAGAGTTTTCTTTAAGCTTTAACATTATGTACTCAGACATAACATTAGCTTTTAATTATAATAATTGCTAAATTAAGAAAAACTTTAATTTATATTGTTTGAAAATATATAATTATCTGTATTCTTTCCAGAGGGATTTGAAGTCATTTATAATAAAGTACAGATGTATTTTTGTTAAAAAAAAAAAAAACACAAGAGAAAAAGAACAAAATCCGGTTAATGAAGGTGGTAGTGGGAGCAAAAGGTATAGCAGTGGTGAATTGTTAACCTGAAAACTTAAGCATGAATAGTTGATAAAATTGAGTTAACTCTGGACTTCTTGGTTTAAAAAGGAAATATAAGTTGCGTGGTTCTTATTAACTACCTAAATAAAAATTAATTGATTGGAAGAAATATTATCTAGCATTAAACTCTAAGGAAGAAGTTACCACACGGATGTTGTTATGAAGGACATTGAACAAACAAAAGTATCATCAAATTGCAATCTTATGAAAGATGTCAAAATATTCTTCATGTGATCATTTCAACATAGACTTTTGGGAGAAGTCTAAGAACATTATGTTAAATAGATTTCTACAAAAGCTGAAGAAATGTAGATTGTCTTTGTAATTTTGGGGTGATGATAATGTCAACAGGGACAGAGTCAGTATTTGCTTTGCCTTTTAAAGCATCCCACTCAGTAAGCACTGAAAGAAATATTGAATACAACACATTTTAAGACCCACAAACCTTCTGAGATCTTGTTTTCATTAATTCAGCCCATATTTACAGATGTCATATGTGTGTTATGTGCCCTAGAATTTTCATGACTATCTCCCCTTTAGATGGTCCTTAAGTGTTTATATATAATGTACATATCCACTTGGCCTAAGGAAGTGTTATACTTACTTTTTTTTTTGAGACTGGGTCTTACTCTGTTGCCCAGGCTAGAGTACAGTGGCATCATCATAGTCCACTACAACCACAAACTCCTGAGCTCAAGGGATCTTCCTGCTTTAGCCTCCCAAGTAGCTGTGACTACAGGTGCATGCCACCATGCATGGCTAATCTTTTAATTTTTTGTAGAAATGGGGTCTTGCTCTTGCTCAGGCTGGTCTTAAATTCTTCCTGGCTTCGAGCAGTCCTCCCTCTTTGGCCTGCCACAGTGCTAGGATTACAGGCATGTGCCACTGTGCCCAGAAGAGTTATACTTACTATTAATTCACTCTCTGAGATGTATACATATTGAATTCTGTATTCAACTACTTTTTTCATGCAATCTATAGATAGTTAATTTTTACCTGTAGTAAGGTGAAGATACACAGTTAAAAAGAAAAAAAACTTAAAGAAAATCACATGAGTGGGAAGAATATTTTATATTGTTAATAATCCAAACAATTAAAATAATAATAAGCAAGGGATTAAAAATATTCAGAAAAAGTTCCAGACTCTCATAAACTTTTATCTGGCTATTTGATCTAGCCATTAGTATTTCTGATGAGAGCAGGTGTTTCTGTCAAGTTCATATGTATTTATTTTGAACTTTGACTTTGAGAACCCAGACAGCTAACATAACATGCCAGATAGTTTTGATCATAATGAGTGATAAAAGATGAAAAGTAAGATGTTGAAATGCAAGGCCTGTATTAAACACCAAAGTGTAAACCTAACAATTTTTTCAGCTCCTGTCTCTTGTTTTGTGGGAAATTTTGTGTGACATTGGTTTGAAATAGGTGAGGAACCTCTCCAAAGACAACAGAAAGGATGAGATTAACTTTATTGAGTCTCTCGCATGATAGAGAGTATGAACCATAATGCTTCTCAAATGCTAATTTTTTATAGATACTGCAGGTTGAGGCTCCCTTATCTGAAATGCTTGGGACCAGAAGTGTTTTGAATTTTGAATTTTTTCAGTTTTTGGAATATTTTTATGTACATAATGAGATATCTTGTGGATGGGATGGGACCCAAGCCTAAACATGAAATTCATTTATGTTTCATATACAACTTATAGCCTGAAGGTAATTCTACATACTGTTTTTAATAATTCTGTGCATGAAACAAAGTTTGTGTACATTGAAGCATCAGAAAGGA
Source organism: Lepilemur ruficaudatus (assembly GCA_963574885.1). Classification (NCBI taxonomy): domain Eukaryota; kingdom Metazoa; phylum Chordata; class Mammalia; order Primates; family Lepilemuridae; genus Lepilemur; species Lepilemur ruficaudatus. The sequence continues at coordinate 28,347 of CAUYRT010076336.1, forward strand.
AAAGTGACATTATCACAGCCACCCATGTGAACAATCTTTGGTTATTTGGCATCACCGTCATTCCTGATTCTGAATTTATATGCTATCAAAAAGCAATCATCTTACATTTATTCACACATAAAATACTTAATATGTTTTATAAAATGACTTATCATTAATGCAGTGAAAAAATAATGTGTTCAAGATAATAATGTAGCACAGTAGCATCACCTGAATACCTGTATCAGCTGTTAAACAACAGCAACAGTAACGGCAGGCTTTCAGTCTCCACCTACGATGCTGTGTTTTGGTTAAAATGTTACTGTACATTGTATTTGGGGGATGAGAAGAAACATCAAAAGCACTTGAGGGACCAGGAAGTGGGTCCTCTAGGAATGAGGAGGCATTCTGTTGGATGACTTTTCAAAATGTTTCCTCCCGCCTCATAAATAACGGGTTTTGTCTTAGAAATCTCCCTCTCCTTGGCCAAGCAGTGTAGTCCCAGCTTCTTGGAAGGCTGAGGAAGTAGGATCGCTTGAGGCCCAGGAGTTGGAGACCAGCCTGGGCAACATAGCAAAACTCCATCTCTTGAAAAAAAAAAGAAAATCTTTGATGGTATAAACTGACATAATTTTTTATTTTGTTATGAATGCTTATTGAATGCTCTGTCCTTCAGTAAGGCATCACACATTTTAGCCATGTCATCTATAGGTAATTTTTCTACCGTGTTAATGATGTCATCTTTGACATAGCTATTATCATGATCACCTTGATTCAGAACCTTTTCAGCTATTTCACCATTGGTTAATAAATGAACAACTGGAACCCCATTAACAATGTTAAATACTTCTTTGATGTCCACTTCTTTCAGCTTACCGATAGTCTCTGAAGGTATATTTTTGGCATAAGTAACGTCAGACATCATTTTCTTCTCACTTGACATATAGAATCCTTCAAAGTCACCATCTTGTTTATCACCATCACTGCACATAGTCGCAGGCCACAGGTTGCACAACCAGGCATACACAACTATGTCTTTAGTCAGAGTGTTCCAAGTGTTGGCAACAGCATTTATGGCATGCTTCATGCTAAACTCCTTTTGAAAACCTTTCACATCCATGCCTCTGTTCACTGCTGCTAATATGCTGTTCAAGAAAGTATTTTTGTATTTATTCCTCATTGATCTAAGAATATCCTCATCACATGGATAAATTAATAAAGTCACATTTGGGGGAAAGTACATGGCATAAACATTATTTTTGATGAAAATTTCAGCTAGAGGATAAGTAGAACAGTTGTTATGGGGAAAAAGTCTTGCAGTCATCATCCATTCCAACTTCCCTGCTGTGAGCATGAGCTGCTGGTACAAAATGTTTGTGAAACCAATCAGAAAAGATGTCCCTGCTGAGCCATGCATTTTTGTTAGCATAATAATGGACTAGTAAGAAGTACACTCCTTTAAAACAGTGAGGACACAAGCTTTTGCCTACCTGAGCAAGTTTACGCTTTTGCATGCCTGCTGCATGAGCACATCCCAGCATAGTTATCCTGTCCTTGGCATCCCTAATTCCTTTAGGGGCTGTCTCAGCAGCTGAAGTCAGTATCTTTCCAGGGCAATAATACCAAAAAACTGATGTTTCATCTGGTGTATTTTCATTAGGGATGACCTTGATAAAGTCATCAATGAATTTTTCTGTTAATTCATGATCAGCAGATGCTTTACCATCACATGTCTTTAAAATTTTAATGTTATGTCTTTTCTTAAACTACTGCAACCAGCTTCTTGAATATTCACAGTTCCCTTCAATTTTCAGTTCATTGTAATAGATCTTTGCTTGTTTCATGATCAGCATGCCATTAAGTGTTCACTGCAAGGCTGATGGATTCACTCTTTCAATATACAATCAAGATCTTCATTTTTAGTTTTATGTGGCATTTTTCTGTTTTTCATTAACTTCTGCTCATCACTTTCAGCAGAGAACTTTAATAGTTTATTTTTCTGTTGCTTCAGGTTATATATGGTGGTCATTCTGACACCATATTCTTTCATGTTTCACACACCACTATCCAGTTCCTCCACCAGCTTTACTTTCTATGCTATAGATAAACATAAATCCTTCCTCTTTTTCATATCACTGTTACCCGTAATGGTATCTCCATGCTGTTTTGACATTTTTAATATGTCTACACCACAGAGTAGAGAATAAGCAAAAAAAAAAAAAAAAACAGGAAATAGACAGATCTTGGCTCCATGTGGGGCGTTGTGGGGGAACCTGCTGTTGTTGGTGCGTCTGTCCTGCAAACGTGCCATTTTATTACACTTTGTAGCTTTCATGGAGGAATCTGGGCATGCACAGGAAAAATATATCACAGCTGCAGGGGAATGGAAGGGTCTTTTTTGTGTGTGGATGCTGAATAAACTCTATGTTGCATACCTGCATTTTGGCTGTGATCCATCACATGGGGTCAAGTGTGGAATTTTCTACTTGTGGCATCATGTTAGTGATCAAAAAGTTTCAGATTTTGAAGCATTTTGGATTTCAAAATTTTAAATTAGGTCAACCTGTATATGTACTTAAGTTCTATCTACTACTTCTCATAAATGAGGAAACAGACTCAAGTTAAGTAACTTGGCCAATAAAGTACACCAAGTGAGTGTCGTAATGATAGTAGTCATGAGGAAGCTGTTTCCAAAGGAGGTTAGGCAACCACCCCAAAGTCCCACACTAAGCAAGTGGCAGAGCCAGGATATAACTCCAGAGTCCAACCTAGAGAGACCACAGAAATATAGAATTTTAGAATTGAAAGAGACTTCACAGATTTTCTAGTTAGTTCAACCTTCTCCAGCACACCAATTTTACTTATGTGGAAACTTAGGAAATAATTTTAATATACTTTCAAAAGAGGATAAGGTGTGAAATTATTCCTTCAGTTTAATTCTTCTCCTAGTGTAGTGTAGACATCCACATTTTAATAAGTAAACAAGAGGAAACTGTGATAATAATTGTTAACTTTTTTGTGGAGAGAAGGATGTTGCTGGCAGTGGGATAATCATCAGTGAACTAAATGAACAAAATCTAGGTGCTTGTGCTTTCCTGAGCTCCCCATCCTTGTGTCTCCCTACTTCCCCATTTTCCTGTTGTATGTTTATGAACTTGTTGAGGGCGAAGTGGGAGTTTAGGTAAATCATACAGGTTTATTTTAGGAGTATGAAATTCCCCCCAGTTAGTCTATTCTTTACCAATTTCCAATTGGAAATACTTTTGTTTTTGAAAACAATTACAAGAGGTTGCCTATTAAAAGAAAAAAAAATGATAGGTCCGAAAACCCAAACTGTAAGGTTCTCCAGATAATCTGTTTCCTAGATCTCTTGCAGAAGAAAAATCTTTTGTAGTGTGATAGCATATTTTTTGCTTTGGATAGAGAAAAAAAAAGACAGCTCCTTTGACTGTCATTCAACACAAAGCTTATCCTCCCCTACTATCACCAGGCATGGTGTATGTGGTCCACAGTGCTGCTTTCTAGCAGAGAACTTTTTCCCCTGAGAGAACTACTTTGAGGATGGAGATTCCACAAACACCCTTTCTCTATCTGGGTCCAGTGTTTGCTCATGCTTACAATCAGGAAGTTCATCTTTGCATTTGCCATTTATAATTCCTACTGCATTTTCCATGGCTGTGCCTGCTGTGCCAACTGGGACAAGCTGAACAGAAATGTACTCACCAGGGAGCATTCCCAAACTCTCAAGTAGATAATGCTCACTGGGGTGATTACTGCCATGTGAGGTGCTAGAACAAATAGTAATGTGCCTACCATGCCCTTTAAGTGACAGTAATCACACTCTGATGCCCAACTCAGACCGGCCGCCCCATGAAATCTCAGTACCTCCAAATTATTCTGTTCCTCTCCCTCACATCCCCCATCAAAACAACTACTAATTAGGTACTAAGAGTGGAGCAAGGTGATTTTCTGGTGAAATATTTTTCATTTAGGTATGAATGATTGAAAAAGACTTTTTTGTCCAACAGGCATTTACTTAAGCAAGCTCCTATTGATTAAGAAATAAAATGCTTCTTACTGAAAGAGATTAGTAGTTGGGGCTAATACTTCCTTTCAGGCCTGCTTAGAAGTAAGTTTAGAAATAATAATAAAGTGCTTAGCAGGTTATATTCATAAAGGAAATAATATCTATTATTAGTATTAGATCCCATAGTCCAAATAGCCTTTGATTCTATAAATGATATTTCTATGGCTTTATCTGAAAAGTTTTCTGCTCTCTTATGTCCATGTTAACGGTTCTGAAATGCAGAGTAGACCAGTAAGCTCAATTTCTTAAATTTGTCCTGGTAGATCTGATTGTATATCCTTTGAAGATTTTGGTTGCTTTTTCCTGGAACCTCTAATTAATTGGTACTATATCTATAAACACTTATTTCTAATATTTCTATAAAATGCATACATTTTAAATGTGAAAAGCCAAAACAGAAACATTGCTGTAACTGAGTCCTAACCAATACTGAGAACAAAGGAAGGATAACCTCATGGCTAATAAATTTTTTTTTTTTTGAAACAGGCTCTTGCTCTATCACCTGGGCTAGAGTGCAGCAACATCATTATAGTTCACTGCAATCTCAAACTCCTGGGCTTAAGTAATCCTCCTGCCTAAGCCTCCCAAGTAGCTGGGACTACAGGCACATGCCACAACGCCTAGCTAATTTTTCAATTTTTTGTAGAGATGTGGTCTTGCCCTTGCGCAGGCTGATCTTAAACTGCTGGCCTCAAGCAATCTTCCTGCCTCAGCCTCCCAAAGTACTACGATTACAGGCGTCCACCATGCCCGGCCAAATTTTATAATATTGTTTACAGATAATACTAGACTAATTTTTAAATGTGCCACTTTCCTCCCTAATATTTAGAATGGGAGTCACTCTAATTCTCTATTCTTTTGTATTCTTTCCTAATATACTTGTATAAAGTGCATCCTGTGCCACCTTTGTGCTTGAACAGATTGTTTTTCTTGTCTAAAGTAATTACACGGCTGGTATCCCGCCAAGCATCTTCTGTTCTTATTCTTCTATTTCCCTATCTTGCCAGAAATTTTAAATTGGGTTGGTAACCACCTTACCCAGTTTGAGCTTACCTTAATTACCATCATTCAAAATATTAATGGAAGTGCTAAATGGTAGAGAGTTCAGGACTGACCCTTTAAGACCATGTTCAGTGCCCAAGTCCCAGTTAGCTGTGATGAGATGATGGAAAGAAAGAAACAATGAAAATGTGGCAAAGTATTAGGAAAAAGAAAGGAGACAGAATGAGAGAGATCCAGAGATCCAAATATTGAGAAAGAAAGATGGATATAAATGGATAATAAGGCTAAATGGGAGAACCTGGAAAAGAAAAAGTAATGTCTGCAATATAAAGATATATGATAAATAAAAGTTCAGTCTATACACCAAGTTTCACTTAAAGCTGGCCTACCAGAGATATCCATCATTTCCAGTGCCTATTTTTAAAATATACTTTTAAGATAATTTTTAAAATTTACCAATAGAATTTAAAAAATATTTTTCTCAAAAGTTAATCTCCTTTCCTTCTTTTTATTTTTATTTTTATTTTTTTTTTTTATTTTTTTTTTTTTTTAGATAGGGTTTTGCTCTCTGCCCAGAGTGGAGTGCAGTGGGGTGATCATAGCTCACAGCAACCTGAAACTCCTGGGCTCATATTATCCTCCTGCCTCAGGCTCCCAAGTAGTAAGGGCTACAGGCATGTGCCACTGTACCTGGCTAAGTTTTTCATTTTTTGTAGAGATGGGAGTCTTGCTATGTTGCCCAGACTGGTCTTGAACTCCTGGTTTCAGGTGATCCTCCCACCTCAGCCTCCCAAAGTGCTAGGATTACAGGCATTAGCCACCATGCCCTGCCTAATCTCCTTTTTATACGGAGAAAAAATAATAGCATTTACATTTAGTTTTGGCTAACGCATAGAAAGAGATTATTCATATAAAAGAATTTCAGTGTGATATGTTAGAACAAGCAGGAGTTTAAAATCCAGGTAGATTTGGGTTCAAATCTTATCTCTTCCATTGACTACCTATGTAACCCTAAGAGAACCACTGAATTCTCTTGCCTCCGTTTCCTTGGGTGCAAAATGGGGCTAAAATTGCAATCTTTCAGGCCTGTAATAAAGTTTAGAATAATATACCTAAAGTGTTTTGAAGGTGGTATGCATAAAAGAAATGAAAGCTGTGTTTATTAGATCATGTAGTGCAATTAGTCATGATACAAGTAATACTTCTTACCTGGATCCCTGGCATTTTGTTCAATAGCAGGGCCTGTATATTGCTTTATTTTGCATGCTTGGTATTTTGTCACTAAATATGAAATTGTAATATTCAGAAAACAACCCACACAATGTAACTCTAAAATTTCATCTAATTATTTCCTTTTTGCCACCAGCACTTTGTCTTCTTTTGCTAATGGGAACCTTAACAAGGTGGTCAAGTTAACTTCACCAATGAAAAAAGCTCTCATCATGTGCCCCCTGATGTGATGTACTGAGGACATATTGTCTCTTATTAAGCATTCTCGTGAAAATACCTACTTTGATCTAATAATGAGAAACTTCAAAGAAATACAAATTGGGAGATATTCTAAAAACCAAATGGACTGTATTCTTTAAAAATGTTAATGTGAAAGAGAAAGTGTGAGAAACTTTTCAAGATTAAAAGTTATGACAACTAAATGCAATGAGTGATCCTGGATTGGATCCTGGAGTAGAGGAACATTTGCTATAAAGATTATTATTGAGAAATTAGTGGAGTTTGAATATAGATAGTATAGTAGATAATATGATGTTGTATTAATGTTAAGTTTCCTGATCATGTAAGAGAATGTGTGTGTATGATATATACATATATACATTATGTATACATATATATGTATACACACACATATATACAGATAGAGACAGAGACAGACAAAGCAAGCACTAAATCACATGTGTCAAAGTGTTAAAAATTGGTGGATCTGGGTGAGGAGTATCCAGGAATTCTTTATCATATTCTTATGACTCTTCTGTAAGTTTGAAAGTATTAAAAAATTAAAAATAATTTTTCTTGTTTTGTAGTAAAGCATTGATTTCTTGATGCAACTAGCTGACTTTTTAAGAAGAATTTACTTAGAAATAGCCAATTAGTCCAAATCAGGCAACCTATTCAGATTACTGTAACGTAATTGATGCCTTATTCTCATGAATGTCCTTGAAAGAAGTAATGAGGGTGATGAATTTTCTCTTATCCTTTTAATGGGTAGTTCTCCCAGGCAAGTACAAGATCATGGGTAGATATGCACTTAAAAGTTTGCATTATAAATGTGAACTGAATTGATGATTAACTGGAAAGCAGCGGTTACAATGAAGGGTTTTGAACTTCCATGTACAAAAGTTGTATCCAGCAAATAAAAATTAAACCTTCCTTGGGAAAAATAAATCTCAATTTAGTATATTGATCTTCAGAGCAAACTATGTATACATTTTGAATAGTCATTACAAATATTTTAGATGTCTTTTCTCTGAGATTTTAAGAAAATATCTCTCATAACTTTCTCTGAAATCTGGAAATAAGATTAAATATTACTTTTTGGTATTTGGTATTTCATTTGGTATTTTATCTTTTATCAAAAGATAAAAGGGGTCTTGAATGTTTCATGTTTCCCCTCTTTATTAGGAATGAAATTCCTTATATGTATAATCAAAATATGCTATGTTTTCAAGCAAAATACAAATGGTACGATTTTTTTTTTTTTTTTTTTTTTTAGGCAGAGTCTCACTCTCTTGCCCCGGCTAGAGTGAGTGCAGTGGCATCAGTTTAGCTCACAGCAAACTCAAACTCCTGGGCTCAAGCAATCCTTCTGCCTCAGCCTCCCTAGTAGCTGGGACTACAGGCATGCGCCACCATGCCCGGCTAATATTTTCTATATATTTTGAGTTGGCCAATTAATTTCTTTCTATTTTTAGTAGAGACAGGGTCTCGCTCTTACTTGGGCTGGTTTCGAACTCCTGACCTCGAGCAATCTGCCTGTTTCAGCCTCCCAGAGTGCTAGGATTACAAGCGTGAGCCACCGCGCCCGACCTCAAATGGTACTATTATTTGTATTTGCATCATTTCTGTGTTCTCAATTTTATGTGCATGCATTTTAACCTATGATTTTGGATTCTGTTTTTATTTTAAAAACCAATAAATTTCTTTTATAAAACCAGCAAAAAGCAAGTGCTGATTTATTTAATATATTATCCAGTTGAGAAATGGTCACAGGATCCAAAAAGCCCTGTGTCATGAAGTCAGAGAAATAGTTCCTAAATTGTGGAGGCTGAAGTGCTTTTGTAAGTCTCTAGGTGGTCTGGCCGGATTTCCGGGTTGAATTGTAACAATCTTTTCTGTCATGGGATGCCTTGCCCAGGTTGTGCAATGAAACTATTAAAACCAAGCAAACCTGTTGCTCAACTACTTCAGTCCTGTTTCTTCTGTATCCAAATCGGGTTATTTCTATGTAAACATAGTTTAATAGAATATTTACCACCTGACATTGTAAAAATTTCTGTGGACTTGATGATTAAAAAGAAAGAAACTAGTAGAAATTATGCTGTAAGCCAGCTGGGGCTCAGAAGGCTTTATTGTCTCGATAAAATTTGGGTACAGGCAAGAACAGATGACATCAGATGCAATTATTTTACAGGTGATTCTCCCTTTCTCCTTCTGCCTACCTGGGCTACCCACAAACTTCTTTATTTCTCATCCTATGACTATGCCACAGGTGTGGTGGGTGTGGCACATACCACTGGTACAATGCTGGAAGAAATGCTTCTGCTTCCCACCAAGGCCAAAGACCAGGTTGGTCATTCAAATAGGAGTGAATGGAATTTTTCTTGCTTTGGGGCAGAAGGTAGGAGAGAAAGAGGAGTATATGAATCTTTCTGACAAGAGAGCTTATTAAGTCCTAGTTTCAATTGTTCTGAGTTTTTACAGTTTTTACACAATGACTTTGATAGTTGGTCATTTATTTTCTTTGAAGTGGATTCACTTTTATGCTTTGTGTTCTGCCTTCCAAATCTATTTTGAGAAAAATGTGGATCAGCTAAAATTGCACTCAATTTCAATTTGTACTTAATTCATTAACTCTTCAAGCATTAATCCCTCAAAGAAAATTAAAGCAACTGTGATCATAGAAAACGGATTTGGAAATTTTATTTTTAAAAGGAGAGGGAAAGAAATTGCCGCCCTTTCTTTGGGCAGTACTGTGCTATAACTTTCTACTGACAAGATCTGAAACTTCAGGGATTCTGTTGTAAAAACTGCTCATGCATAAGTTTTTCTTCTTTGTTTTATTCTATAATGTTTAGAGCCCACAACTACATTATGAGAACGTTTCAGGGTCTAAACCATGTAAAGATACTCAGATTATTAATCATATCTATGTAATAAACAGATGATTACTGAGGGCCCACTATGTGCTAGTCACTGTGTATCAAACATACAAAAATAAGCTCCCAGTCAAATTGGGGGGATATATACATATATGAACAATATACAACAGTCACAGAGATGTTAAAAGAGATTACTACAAAGTACAACTGCTACCAGAGAGTGAAACAACTAATCGTGCCACAGAGAGTCAAAGAATGTGGTAATATTTGATCAAGGTCTTAAAGGATGACTAGAGATTCATCCAGTGGGTCCACCCAGTGGGAGTAGGCATTCCAATCCCAGGGAACATTGTTTGTAAAAGCATGGAGGCCTGAAATGCCAGATAAATCCAGAAAGTGGCCTGGAATCACTGGAATTTAGGGTGCAAAGATTAAGCATAACTTCCTCTCACCAGTTGGCTGGCTCTCTCAGCTGACTCTCACATTCTCTTCTTGGGATCCACTCCTGCTTCAGCTCCCAATGCAACAGAGCTCTTTCTCTCACCCAGCACCTCTGGTACTGAGCAGATAATTTCTGAGCTAGATTACAAGCATCTTTTCATGATATGGACAAATTTTGTGCCTCTGTCTGTGTGTATTAATCTCTAACAAAGCCAGTCCTGCTCAGTCTGATTACTAACTATGCATTAGGGTTTATTCCTAAAGACTTTTTGTCTGTTTTCAAGTCTATCCTTGAAGAGTAGAGATTTATTAACATGTGAGGTACTTTAAAGAATATACTGCAAGTCCTGAAAGTAATCTGGAGTGGTATTCCAAAAATGTTTTTGGAAAAGCCAGCCTCTCTTGTAACCTTTTGAGATGATTCTTTGAAGAGATCTCTCCTTTGGATGTGCAAATTCTAATATATTTTAAAATAATCACATATTGTTGATTTTTTAGGTATGATAATGATACTGTGGTTATCCTTTCTAAAAAGGATATGTACTAAGGATAGTAAGTGTAAGGATAAAATGATGTGATGTTTGCTTTAAAATATTAATAATCCAGTGAGGAGAGAAGAGAGCAATGGGGGGAAGTATAGATGAAATAATATTAGTCATATGTCAGTAGACACATGGGATTCATTATGCTAGTCTATTTTTGCATATGTTTGAAACATTTAATAAAAAGTGAAAAAAAAAAACTCACCTAACATTATAGTCACACTTCATCTTGTGTTAGTGAGTGGGAACAGAATAGTTATTTTCACAAATATAAAAATTAATTTTTGCGGTGGCTCACGCCTGTAATCCTAGCACTCTGGTAGGCCGAGGCAGGTGAATAGCTCAAGGTCAGGAGTTCGAGACCAGCCTGAGCAAGAGCGAGACCCCTTCTCTACTATAAATAGAAAGAAATTAATTGGCCAACTAAAAATATATGTAAAAAATTAGCTGGGCATGGTGGCGCATGCCTGTAGTCCCAGCTACTCGGGAGGCTGAGGCAGAAGGATTGGTTGAGCTCAGGAGTTTGAGGTTGCTGTGAGCCAGGGTGATGCCACGGCACTCTACAGCCCAGGCAACAGAGTGAGACTCTGTCTCAAAAAAAAAAAAAAAAAAACTCGGCCGGGCGCGGTGGCTCACGCCTGTAATCCTAGCACTCTGGGAGGCCAAGGTAGGTGGATCCCTCAAGGTCAGGAGTTCAAAACCAGCCTGAGCAAGAGCAAGACCCCGTCTCTACTAAAAATAGAAAGAAATTAATTGGCCAACTAAAAATATATACAAAAAAACAAATTTGCCGGGCATGGTGGCGCATGCCTATAGTCCCAGCTACTTGGGAGGCTGAGGCAAGATTGCTCGAGCCCAGGAGTTTGAGGTTGCTGTGAGCTAGGCTGACGCCATGGCACTCTAGCCCAGGCAATAGAGTGAGACTCTGTCTCAAAAAAAAAAAAAAAAAAAAAAAAACTGAAAAAATCTTAATGTCTGTTGATAGAAAGATAGCTAAACAAAATATAGCATATCCATTCTATGAAATATTATACACCGTCCAAAAAGAATGAGATATGTCTTTATGTACTAACATGGGATACTGTCAAGGTACATTATTTTTTTTTTTTTTTTTTGAGACAGAGTCTCACTTTGTTGCCTGGGCTAGAGTGAGTGCTGTGGCGTCAGCCTAGCTCACAGCAACCTCAAACTCCTGGGCTCAAGCAATCCTTCTGCCTCAGCCTCCCAGGTAGCTGGGACTACAGGCATGTGCCACCATGCCCGGCTATTATTTTCTATATA
>CAUYRT010076337.1:0-38257 GCA_963574885.1 Lepilemur ruficaudatus
TGCCGTGGTGTCAGCCTAGCTCACAGCAACCTCAAACTCCTGGGCTCAAGCGATCCTCCTGCCTCAGCCTCCCGAGTACCTAGGACCACAGGCATGTGCCACCATGCCCGGCTAATTTTTTCTATATGTTTTTAGTTGTCCAATTAATTTCTATTTATAGTAAAGACGGGGTCTCGCTCTTGCTCAGGCTGGTCTCGAACTCCTGACCTTGAGCAGATCTGTCCGCCTTGGCCTCCCAGAGTGCTAGAATTACAGGCATGAGCCACCATGCCCGGCTGTATATTTTTATAATTAAAAAAAAAAAATCCCTCCCAAAAACCAGTGAATGAAAAAAACATGCAATTAACAGCTACGATAATTCTAAACAGAACTTCATTTATAATTTCATGTTGATACTGTAAGATCTGCTTTTAAAATAGGCTAAACAAAAAATTACCTTATAGAGTATAAAATTATTATCAACTTAAAATGATCTCAGCTTCTTTGGACTATATTCATTAACAAATTTCCTAAAATTCTAAACCACTTCTCACTGAATATACATTTGAAATGTGCCCAGATTTCCAGTTTTAAAACATGCAGGGCTCATATCATTTTAAAAGGCTGAGCTTAACCATAGTCTCTTTCAACTTTCGAAAGTGGGCATAATCGGTTTGTTGGAGGAATGCCTTGTTTGTAATAGTGCTAGGAAAAAATATCAGAGTTCCCAGGAAAAGCATCAACACACCGTTCCCACTCAGATGGAGACTTTGAGCGTGTGGGTGCTGTTCTCGTGTGACAGAAGGACAGCAAAGTCAGAAGACAGGTTCACTGGACGTGCCTCGATTGTGTCCGCCAGGAGCGACTGTCCTGACCACACGCTGAGGACACTTCCTGCTCGATCTGCCACCCGGACGCCGCAAGGTGGGTGACTTACCTCCTTCTTGGGCTCCACACTTTGATTGCGTCGTCCTTTCTTTGCTCTTGGTTCTTGAGTGACCTTCAGCTGTGGGCATTATAAAAGTAATGTCATATTTTTCCAGACACTAGGTGATAGTTCTCTGCTGAAAATACTCACGGTGGACCCACAGATTAGAAGAGTGAATTACTCCCTTCTGCACTGACTTGGCTATTATTCTGGTAACTGAAGGCTTGAAAGAGCTTGTGTACCTTCAAAGGTGAGCAGTGTACTTACTCTTTTCACACTGGAGGGTCAGGCTCAAGGTCACTGGTGGTGATATCTATTTATTTATTTGAATTGGTTTTGGTTTATGCGTGCACTTTACAAATGTAAAAAAAGTAAGGAAAAACATCAAAATTTGTTCATTACAGTGAGGAGTGTACACTAAGATTTTCACACATAAGGATGGTAATTAGCAGGTACTTCCTTACTGAGACACGACTCACCTGCTCATTACTCGTAGAGGAGATGCTGGATTCCGCCTCTTCCTCACCTCGGTCCTCATTCTTAGACTTCCAGAATCTTCCCTCACGAAGGAAGCGCTGATGCAGTTCCAGCTCATCACAGGCCTTTTTCCAGCCCATGCTGCGTTTGACGTGCAGCCGGTGGATGTTGACTGTGATATCTTGAATGTTCTCAGAAGGAATCCAGGCTCTTGGAAATTAAAAAAAAAAAAAACAACATACACACGCCACAATTTAAGGTAAGTATAATAAAGAGAGGCACCGTCTAATTTGGCTCTATCTATATGAGCATTCAATTCTGAATGGTCTCAGTATATGCAGAATCAAATGGTCCAGTGACCCCCACAGTACATGAACCTAAAACATTCTCCTTCCTTCTTGCCTATACCTGATTTCCTGGCCTGGGCCACCTCATCCTCCAATTCCCTGCAGCAGAAAGATTCAGCCTCCTTAAGACAGCTGGACCTCATCGGCTACGTTTTTCTCCCTGGCAGGCAAAATCATCTTGCAAATCCTACAAAAACCTCACTAAAGCAGCTCTTGGGTGTAAACACACACTCGGTCAAATTTTTTCCTGGAGATTTCTGACCTGCTCAGAGTGTACAGAAGGGATTGGTACAAAACCATCTATTTGTTTGAATTTTTTCTCCCACTTAGATATGATGACACAATGGACCATCCAAAGTGCATTAATCAAAACTTACAACTAGTGGCTTCTTTTCAGCCATAACCTTTTGGAGAATGATATGTTGCCTTTATAATTAAAAACTCATTATTATAATTTTATAAAGTTTTCAATAAATATTTTAATAGGGTACAGTACAATTTGTAAAGTATGTCCTAACCAATCATTCACCTCAAATATCTTATTGGTATCCAGGAAAAGCAAAGGAAAATGATTCTGTATTATACAGTAAAATTAAAGATCTTTTATTCTTTAAAGTTCTGCCCAGACAGAGTCCCATCTGGTCAGAATTGTTCAGGTTAAATCTTTCAGGAAATAAGAAGCTTGCGGGGAAAAGCCCTCTGGAAATGTACTTTGATGTTTTAACTCTCTCTTCAGGTGACAAACTTACTCTACAGACCCAAGTAGATCAGCTCAATAAACTACAAGAAAAATATACAAAGTTCTGATTATCAGATTGTTCTTGCCTAGTAGTAAGAATCTTACCTAGATTTTTTAAAAAACTGTCAATTCTTTGTTTTTCTAAGTTAACTGTGTTTTATTTAATGAAACATAAAAAAAAAATGAAGCAAACTTTCCCCCAAGTTCTTTGCATACCTGTATTATAATAGCTAACCTTTACTAAGTATTCACTAGGCGCCAGGCACATGCTCAGATCTTCCTATACAACAATTTCTTCAAACCTTACAAAAGCTCTTAAGAGGCAGGTCCTACTGAGGTCCGTTTTACTAACACGCAGAGAGCCTGACTAACGTGCCAAGGTCAGGGTTGAAGATGACGAAGCCAGGACACAAACCTAACACAGAGACTGACCTTAGCTCGGGCAGTAAGAATACACTGCCTCCCTGTTTTGACGAGAAATTGAAGTCAAGTGAATATGATGTATTAAGTGTTTAATGTTAAAAATTACCACTTAATAATCATACAATTAAAACATTCTTATTGCATCACTATTTAATTAGTGTCTTTTGATACGATAGCTGTGTCAGCTAAGTGTGTATCTAGGAAAGAACACAACTGGTTTTGGAAATTTACACCCTTCATAGGTTTACATTCAAAAGTAACTACGCTTTTATTAAATTAAAAGTAAAAACCCACTACAGGACAAATAAAGCCCCTCATTTTGCAGCTTCCCTAACAATGCCCGCTGCAGAAGACCCTTCCTCCTGGCATAACAAGACATTTCATGACTGTTCATTTAAATCCTATGCAAAATGTGACTTTAAGATCACGTCCTTGGCTTTATTTTAATATCTGTGTTAAATGAACCAAAAAAATAGCATGCAAATTCTTCCTATTGTGGATTTTTTAGACTCATTAATCTCTGAATTCTATGTTAGCTCACAAAACTTGAATTCACATTTTTAGAATCAATGCTATTAGTGACAACACTATTATGACAATATTTTACACTTTTTAATTTCAATAAATGTTAAGGCCTTAATCCACCATGGAGGCAGTTGTAATTTTATAGTAATAAAACGGCTTTTACTTTTATTCACAGGACTGAGACTCTCTTCCACTCCCAGGTTGACTATTTTAGTCTACGGCCTTAACAGGTCCTCGAAGATGGCTGAGACAGCGGTAAAATCATCACAATGCCACGAAATGGAAACACTCTGAGGACCCTTCTGTGGAATGGATTCCATCTTAGCACCAATATGCTTTTGAGGTCCAACAGAATCAGTTATTAAAAATGTCCTGCTTTAAGAAACAGTATCTGGAAATATATAGAAATCATTTTTGGTTGCATAATTATGTACTGATTTTGTTTTTTCAATTTAAAATAAACTTCACCCTGTCTCTGATGGAGAAGCTGTTGGACTTATGGACTTCGGGAAGCACATGTCTGACCACTGCACGTGGTCTGGGGGTTACCTCTGGTGGTGGTGGCCGAAGAAGCGGACGTCCACTTGATTGTCCTCTTTCTGCATGACCTTGGCTGGCCAGAACCCAAAACCTTTCATTTTAGCCCACACCAGCTCATGATTCGGTATCTGGAAATAAAACGGTTTACCTCGTTATCGTATTTATACAGTACCAATTTTAAAGTATTTGATGCAAGTAAACCATTAACACTGAACTTCTTAGTCAAGTCCAATCTGTTCTTTTGCAACTCCTAAACACGTAAGATGTTTTCCTGGGATTGGTTGATTTTACTTTCAAGAAAAACAGCAAAATTTGCCTGAGAGCAGCACTGTGAACCTCATTTCTGAGCAGACGCGGGAATTGCAATGTGGCAACCATGCGGGCACACACAGCGCTCTGCCGCATGGGGGTAGGCCAGGGCCCGCCGCGTCAGCACTGCCTGGGAATTTATCGGAAACGGCAGAATTTTAGGGCCGACACAGACCTCCTGCGTCAGGGCTCTGCATCTTCGCAAGATGCTCGGGTGACTGACACGCACAGTCGTGTCTCGGAAGGCTGCTTCCCTCAGCGGCCTGGAACACGCAGAGGCTCAGCGCCTTCTGCAGTCACGCCGTTTTAGGGGAAATTCTATAGCTATAGACATACGCAGAGCCTCGTATCTCTTAAGAAAGGAAAAGCAAAAACTCACGTTAAGGGACCCAATGCTTATTCTTCCTAAATACCTCATTTTAAAATCAGGAATGGATAAATATGCTCCCTGTGTTTCAGTTATTTATACTCATCAAAACCATACATACGATGACATAAACAAAATAGGAAGGATTATAATCTTTAAGGAAACCGGAAATAAACTTTCTTAGAGCAAAACTTTAAGTGATAATCAAAAATCACAAAATTTCACGTACACAAGGATAGCAGAACCAATTGTCAGGACGGGCATTTGACAGATAGAAGCAATTCTTGCAAAGCTGTAGTTCATCCAGCTGAAAAAGAAAACCAACTATTTTAGCCTTCGTAAAATACACATGCACATTAAACTATAAAAATGTATTCATGTAAATTAATGTGTACATAGCCTTGAATTTTATCCCTTATACAATCCTTTAAGCTTAAATTTTGTATTTTTCAATACATAATGCTGGAAGACTCTGGTTTCTCCCTGGTCTCAGACAGCACTGGGAATCAGCCAATCTCCTGGCCTCTGTCCCCACAGCTCAGCACTCAGACGGGGTATTTCCAGAATCATCTTTCTCACCAGGCCACACGCAATGTCCAAGGACTATAGTCCTCATTCTCCATTTTAGTCTCTTGCTCATTTCACATTTTTTTACAACTTGTAAGGAGACATATTTTATCTGTTTCTTTCTTTCTGGTCCCGCCCCACGAGCAGGAAGCCTGTACTCTGACCACCATTTCATTCCTCCTCACACTCTGCCTGGCACACAGTAGGTACTCAATAAATACTTTCTGAATGAATAAAAAGCAAAAGTCAAATTTGAAATGAATTCAAGAAACAAAACTTTTTATATGAACTGAGGAACTTTTGCAGATAATACAGGTAAGTGTTTCAAATATGAAAGACTACCAAAAATGTGCTTAACTTTGTGGTTTGATAGTTTTTCTGCCTATGCAGTCTAGTAGGGACACAAACCTGAATCCTTCCTTCACTTAGGAGGGTGGCATTCACCGAGTGTCTACCCAGCGCGACACACTCACGTGCATTGTCTAACAAACGGCTCTCAAGGCAGTTGAAACTTTCCTTGCAGAAAGTTAGTAACTAATCTGACTCCCAGGATTTCTTAGAACAGTTTTGCCAGAAATCTTATTTTCTCTATTTGTGTTATTTCCCATGTACGTCAAACATGAAAACAAGAGACACGTAAAGGAAACACCATAATTAAGATGTTCACAAAAGTGGAATCCTGAAATAAATGAATTCGGATTACAGCAACAGTTTAATTATTAGGCATGAACAGTACCTCATGGCAAGTGTCTTTATAAAGCATCCTCGCGATGTCCGCTTGCTCACTGTCTGCTGTAATTAAAGACAGACATTACCCATAAGCAGCAATCTAGAAATAGAAGACTACAAAAAGTCATTGTATTTTCTTTCAGTTTGCAAAAGTGGATCTATGCCATTTCAATCCAAAATGTGTGTGTGAGAGAGAGAGAGAGAGACAAAGAAACAGAGCAAGACAGAGACAGACAGTCACATAGATGGATAGACAAAGACTCATTACAAATAATACCTAATATACATTATTTGAGAAGTAACATATATAACATATTTTATATATATATAATATTTAAATATATATGTGTGTATATATCCTCAGAAATATTCAGAAAGGAAAAATAGGGGACAAAGAAATGGTCAAGATACCACAGACTGATGATCTTCATTTGTCCATCTTGTCTGGGAACTTACATTTTGAGAAATAGTAATGACCCAAGACTTTGTGATGAAATCTAGAGGCAGTATTTAGGGGTGGCTTGGGGGTGCTTTGGATACCCAATCTCTCCATCAGCAGATGGGGTCAGTACAAGTAAACATACCATCACTGTAAATACTGTACTGTGTTCTTGCTATGCAAACACAACTTCAAGACAAGTTCCCTGACCCAGCTTCCACCCAATGGGTGTCCTAACGGCTTCCACCTAGCAATTTGGGAGCCATCCCAGCATGAAATAACCAGAACATGAATTTCACTACAGCGATTACTGGATGATGGTTGTTTTTTGTGATATTTCAGACTTACTCCACAACTACTTGAAAACTGACTTGCACTAATTCCAAGGATAGATTGCCTCCTTTTAGATGGGCTTGAATGCCCCTTACCAAGCTTGACAGTTGTGAAGGGAAAACAATTCTGCAAAGCTGCAAAGGCCCTACCTAGCTTTCCCTGACTCCACACCCCTCAGAACAACTGTCCCCCATTCCTCTCCTCTGCCCTGCACACACCACTCGCCCACCCCCCACCTGAGGCCCCCTCTCTTCCAGCAGTCACCCCACCCCGGGGTCTTGCTGCCCTACGCTTCCGAGCAAGCGGGTCTGTGGAGGACAGGGCCCCTCTGAGAGTGCAGTGTTTCTGGGGCCTGCAGCAGGATCCAGATAGGGACAGAGACTCCAGCCAGCCCAGGGAAGCCAGCATCACAAAGAGCTCCTCTGATCCCGCTGGCATCTGGGCTTCCCCTCATTAGCACATTAAAGCGACTCTGTCCCTTCCCTCAGAGCTGCTCTGTCCATCCGCTGCCAGCCTCTATGGAGCCTTTTAGGCCCACGCTTGTTTGGAAATCTCCCCAGTTCGAGAGGCATGAAGGCTTTCCTGAAGCCTGTCACTCTCCTTCACAAACTGCAGGTACCTCAAAGCTCTGTCAATCTGAGAGGCACAATTAGACAGCAGAACATACGCCTTATGCCAAATTAATCCCCAAGAAGAGGCTTTCTTTAAATATATATATATATATATATCTTGCTTGCAAAAAAATAAACACATTGAAGTAAACAGACTAGTGCCTTGTTCCCAGATCAGTGGGATTCACTTCAGAATGACTGACAAGGCTCATGAGCCAGAGCAGTGACCACGTATGAAAGCCCACTGCATGCTGAGGGGGCAGGTCAGCATTTATCACAGTCCTGATGACAGTGCAAAGTTGCCAACGCTCAGACTCTCCTTTTAATTTTGTGACCAGGATAACAATTGCATAGCACTTGGCAGTTTTCCAAACCCTCTCCCAGATGTTATTCGTTTAAAACCCCCAAACACCCAATGGGAAATGAAGAACTAGGATTATTTTAACCGGTTTTCACGTGAGAAAATGGAAGCCCTCAAAGTTAAGTCACTTGCCTGAAATAGATCATACATCCCATTCTAAAGGGGATACCATCACTCCAGTGGCCCAGGCACAAAATCTCTAAGTGACTGCTAAGCAAAATCTCTTAATTCCCTCTTCTCTCTCTCTCACACCCCACTCCCAAATACAGTCAGGACCCAAGTCCTCCCGAGCTTCCTTAAACACATCCTGCCCAGTATCTTCACTTATCTGATGACGGTTTTGGCTTCTGGGGCCCAGATCTACTTCTGAGTTAACCCTTTTCAAGGCAGATTAGAAACAGCAGCAGCTCCTTCCTACCCATCACACCTCCCACCACATCCCCGCGACAAATGTCAAATTTACACATAACATTTCTTTAGTATGCTTCCTTTCTGACTCTTCAGAATGATTATTTCCCACTTCTCTCTGTACAAACATCCTACACCCCTCCTTAGCACCTTCATTCACAACAGATGTTCTGGCCTCAGAGTTCATGGAGAAAGAGAAACCACCAGACAGGAAGTGCCTTCTGTTGCCACCACCAAATCTACCAAAGTACCGTCATTTGTACCCACATGTTTGGCCTCCCCTCCTGTACTACGGACAGTGTCCTGTGTCCTCTCACCCATCACCCCCTCCACCCTGTACTTTGGATCCCACCACCCGCGCCTTCTCAAGGCTTCTGTCTTTCCTGTGCCCTGTCTCCTTCACATGCCATTTTCCCCTCTCCACTATATCATTCCCATCAGCATGTGGACCTTTGTATCACCTCCTCCATTAAAAGACTCTCCCTTTACTCCACTCCTTATTAGGGCAAAACTTCTCAAAAGTCATGTTCTGAACCTCTCACCTCACATTCCCTCCCAAACCACTCCATCCAGGTTTCCATCTGCACATTCCACTGACCCCGTGCTTGTCACAGCCCCCTAGGCTCTCCGTGTGGCCGAGCCACTGGCCATTTCTCTGTCCTTAATTACTCTCAGCACAGTGGACTGCTGATCGTCTCCCTCTGGAAACGCTTTCCTCTCTTGGCTTCTGGACACCACACTCTCCTGGTTTTCTCCCTACTTCAGACCCCTCCTTCTCTAATTCTTTTCCTGTGTCCTCCTCCTGTGTTTGACTCTGCAGGTTGCCGTGCTCCCGTGATTGTTCTTGGGACCCGTCTTCTCCTCTATTTGCACATCTAGGACTCGTGACTCCCAAATCCAGTATCAAGTTCTGATTCCTCTCCAGAATTTCATACTTCAGCTTTTAAAACTGGAAATTTTTCTGTATTCCTCCCCCTCAGCTGCCTCATCAAATCACTCATCCAGTTCTATGTACTCGACTTCTCAGTGCAAATCACTCCAAACGCAACCACTTCCCTCCACCTCCATCACTACCAGAGAGTCCAGCTTCCAACACCTCTTTCCTCCAGTAGCCACATACCTCCCCCACAGTCCGGTCTCTAGCAGCAGCCAGAGCTGGCTTCTCAAAACATTAACCAGATAACTCCTCTGTTAAAATTTTCCCCTTGCCCCCCATCCTACTTAGAATTGGCACCTGCCCCCTTCTCTGATCTCCTCCCCTACCGCTCTGTCCTGTTTCTTACACTCCAGCCTTCCTTTCTTTCAGTTCCTCATGCCTGCTGATCTCCCCTTAGCATCTCTGCCTTCCTCCTGACCTTCCAATGGCCAGTTCCTTCTGGCCATTCTGATCTTAGCACCACTGTCACCAGAGAGAGAGGCCTCTTCTGACCACTGAAGTTACAGAACCACCCATTACCACTCTGTCACATCACCCCACTTTAATTCTCTGCATAGTATTTGCCGCTGGTGGCTATCTTTCTTATGCTTTTGTTTACTGCCTGCCCCCCCTTCTAGAATGTAGCCTCCATGAGAGTAGAGGTCTTTCCTGTCTTGTTCCCCAAGCATCTCCAACAGCTAGACCATACCTCTCACCTGACTCAGTAATTGTTTGTTGAATGGTTGGCTGGCTCGTAGTCTGTGCTCCTCAGAGCTTGAGGCGAGGCCGTATCAGTGGTCCAGCCACTTATGTCGGGCCCCCATGTAACCCTGACCCACCCTTCTGTCACTCAAACCCAGAATCTGCTCTCCCGAGCTGTGTGATCCCTGACAGGTAGTATTTGCCATGTATACTGCACTCTGCAGATCTGGCCTACTGCCGTGTGCCCCTTCTCAATTCCAAATAGCTTCCCTGTCTAACGTTCCAGGGCAACCCTTGAAGGCAGAAGCCTGAACTGAAACTCCAGGCTACTTGGCTGAGGCCTTGATACTTCATGTACCTATGATCAGGCCTATTCCACTGCCTCCACTCCACCAGCTTGTATTACAGATTTGCAGGGCCGGGACTGGCACCAGCCTGAGCACCCCCTAATGAGGACCCTCCCATCCAAGATTAGATCCAGACTCACTGTTACTCCCACTTGGATGTCTGGCTGGGACTGGTGCTTCTCAAACTTTGTTTTGTAAAACAGCAGTTGTTTTTTCAATTTGTTGCAGACCATGCTTTTATAAAATATAATAAAAATCAATTACGAGAAAAATACAGTGGCAAAAACCAAAACACAAGACCCAGTTTTTTAATATTAGAACAAACGATATAAAAGTACACTGTCAAACTGCTACAGATATTTCAAAATGCTTACTCTCGATTGGTATTCTTATTACAGTCTGGTCACACAGTCTGTGGTCCAGCACAGGCCCACGGACCATGCTCTGAGGAGCTGGCTGCTGTCCTCCCAGTGGCCCCTTTGGCCCTGGTGAGCAGATCTCTTCCCCATAGCAGCTTTTAACCTTTCAACATGCAAGTATTGAATACCTACTATGTTCTTGGAACTGTTGGGCGCCTTCCCAAAAATAATCAAATCTTCCACATTCTGTTCAAATCAGAGCACTTCCCTCTCCTTCCTGGCTGCCTCCACCCCACTTAAGATTTTCATCTCCTCTCCTCTAAACGACTGCAATAGCTTCATAATAGACCCCCAAACTCCAGTTCCTTCCCTTTTCTTCTGTCCTATAGATTTTGCCCAGAATATCTTGCTCAGGCACATCTCTGATCATGTCATTTCTCTACTCAATGATGTACAATAACAATAGCTCATAGAATCAAATCTAACTGCTTATTGGACCATCTAGGGCTTTCCATTATCTGACTCCATCCTACAATTCTAGCCTTAATTCACTCTATTGCCCTTTATATCTACACACCCCATAATACTGTCAAACTGGACACTTAATCCTCCTCTCATCTCTTACTTCCTTATATGATTCATCCTTTCTCTCCTGCCCCTTCTCACATTCCTATCCTAACCATCTTCCAATACCAAGTGCTAAGGCAGTCCCCATCCCTCCTACCCCATCTCTAGCTTAGCATGGGCTCTCCCTCTTCTGTGGTCTTATGAAAGTACTTAGCTGTGTGACCACACAAATTTGCTTTCCCATTTAGAAAAGGATAATAATATCAACTTCGGTATTAGGAGGATAATATAAAATGTAATGTTTTATAATATAAGATTTATGTTTTATAATGTAAAATTTAAGAACTTAAGTCATTGCCTAAATGCTGATGTTAACTTTAACACCCTCATAAGGTTGTATCAATTATATAATGAACTATCCAGTCCTTCTACCAACTCATCCTCATGCTCTTGCCATATTTCAAACCTCTCTGAAGCACACAACATGTGCCCAGGCCCTGACAAAGTTGCCTAGGCAGTGTCAGCATATTAATATTTTCAGAAAACTCTTATTCTTTTTTTTTGAGACAGAGTCTCACCTGTTGCCCGGGCTAGAGTGAGTGCCGTGGCATCAGCCTAGCTCACAGCAACCTCAAACCCCTGGGCTCAAGCAATCCTTCTGCCTCAGCCTCCCGAGTAGCTGGGACTACAGGCACGCACCACCACGCCCAGCTAATTTTTTCTATATATATCTTTAGTTGGCCAACTAATTTCTTTCTATTTATATAGAGACAGGGTCTCGCTCTTGCTCAGGCTGGTTTTGAACTCCTGACCTTGAGCGATCCGCCCGCCTCAGCCTCCCAGAGTGCTAGGATTACAGGCGTGAGCCACCATGCCCAGCCAGAAAACTCTTATTCTTGAATTATATGGCAACAACCTGAATAGGTTCACCCTGAATAGCAGGACGGGATTCAGATCTGTTCTTTTTTTTCTTACATTCTGAAGTTAGATGAACATTAATTGTTAGTCCTCTTTTTAAAAATTTTTTAAACCCCCAAGTGAAACAACCTCAACTGTATTCAAGAAAGGTCTGCTGCTTGAATCTGTGTATTCTAAGGATTCTGTCTTCTTTCTGAGCAGTTTTTCTAAAAGTGAAACAGCTAATTTATGGGGACTTTTTGTTGTATCAGCTTGCAAATATCATTTTGAGAGGTCATTAATATTATCTTTATTTCTACTTTAATTAAACTGCCACAAACTCCACCAATGGCAAAGAGGCCTCATCAGCTCATGGCTACCTGGTTGAGTACTGTGGCCCAACAGTACTCAACATACAGAAGGCACTTAACAAATACTTGCTTAATAAAAGACTGCCTGGATGAATGAATCAATGAATGAGGGAGCGAGATCTGTCTGATATGACAGATCAGAGAATTGTGCACTTTCTCAGAGTCAGGGATGATTACAAATTGTAGCCCTGTCACTCTAAATCTAGATATAATTAGCATGATTTTGTTTTTAAAATCTATTAAGTGTTTATTCAGTTGTAGAAGATTTTCCTGATTAATCTGTTTAAAGTGGAATGTTGTAGGAATTGGTGGCTTGTAATCTCAGAACTTGAAAAACAATATTTAAGGTATTTTTTAAATCATCACAGAGTCACATAGATAAATATTCTTAAGAGAAAGTTTAGAATTTAAATTCAATAGAAAACAGTATTTTAAAAAATTAATAGTATACGTGAACAAATTACACTCATGTTGTCACTGACCAAGGTGTGACTTTTTAAAGAAAATATTTTCTAAAGCATATTTATTTATATTGTTCTCCTTGACATTTCCTGTGAAATTTCTTCCTAACTATTGTACATTGAAGTAAGCCAAAGTGTCAGAACGAGAAGGTTAATATGGATTGCATACTGAACATGTTTTTCACATGATTCCAGTGTCTAGACATGTGGAAGCACCCAGTTAGGCACTATGTATAGCAATTCAGATCATGGATTATAACATTTCACTCTAAGCAGTGACATACATGTCAAGTTCCCTGGTTAGATTTTGAAGTCCCTCAGTCCAAGAATAATGTTTTGTCATCTATGTGTCTTCCAGAAGAGGGCTTAGCACACAGTAATTGCTTAAGAACAATGAATATATACTTGTATATGTTCATGCTATAGTCAAGAAACATGTCAAATATTTTTAGATTTTTTCCATATGTCTACTGGAGTCTGACTTCCTAAGCATACTTCTTTAGAAGCATAATCAAGAATTAATGTGTTTGAACAATGTACAGTGAATGTTCATTGGCCTGAACTCAAATGAATGAGCAAGCTAAACTAAAATCTGATGATGGCACTTTCATATTCTGCATTCAACTTTTATGAGAAATGGCAACTAAATAATAAATCATCTCTTGCTTTAAGTAACTTTAGAACTATATGGGCAGACAAGCTCAATTTCCTATACCATCTACATCTACAGATGTGCACAGTAAAAACAGACATCTATTATGATGGCCTTAAGGTACTGAAGAATTTTGAGAAAGTAAAAGGCCAACAAAAAATTACACAAAGATATGTCTATTTTATTACACATTAATTATTTGGAAATGCATCATCTTCATCCAAGATAAGCCAAATACTCCTTTAATATGAACATTCATTTCTCCAAGTACTGTGCATAAATACAAGTATACTGGATGATCTTTTATTTTATTTTTATAATTTTGTCCTTTGATTTGAATATAAATGCATCCTTCAGACATCCTTTATTTACTACTGATCATAAAATGACTGTTTTTAATCACACCAATCAGTTCAATTTGTAATATTTTGTATCAGTTACCCTCATTACTAGCTGATCTTCTTCTTTTCATTTTGACATCTGTTAAAAGAAGCAGATTGAAGAAGAGCCTCACCATCAGTTTCTTAACAAAAGCCTTCTCACTTGATAAGAAAGGATCATCTAAATTAAAATGTATATTTTCATTAACTATATCTAATCCCTGGAGATCAGGCATATCCCTGTTCCTTGAGAGCCATTCCATTGGTTCACAATATTCTATCTACCTTATTTAATGACTCAGGAAGGCTATTATACATATTGTCCCATTTTACATGGCAACTTCCCCACTTGCACATTGATTTTATGTAACCTTGCTTCCAGCTCTCCTATGTATCATCCTTAATGCTATTTGGTTTACAACTCAAAAAAGTTTCAGAAATTTGAAAATTAATAAAGTAAATCTAAATGTAAGTTGGCAATCAGTTCTACATCAAATAAATGGAAGACTTGGGGTCAGTAGTGGGTTCCATTCTAATGATTAAACATCCGCACTACAAGACTCAAAAAGGCAGGGATTTCTTTATAACTGGAGACATCCCACTATATGTCTTACTGTGAAGAAAGTAGATGAAAACTAGAAATTCATGGTTATTTTTGTTAAGAACTGAAAATAATATTCAAGTGGGAAAAGATAAAAGCACACATATGCAAAACACAAAACAAGCTATCACTCATTTCTCAAAAATATTTCATTAAGAAATCATTTTAGAGGAGAAAATCTTTAGGCACTTTAATATATAGATCAGTATTTACTCCTGTGTGTCTAAAAAATCTACCTTATCAGCAGTTTCTAGGAGAGATCATCAACTGTTACCCCTGAAGTATTTTCTTTTTGTCATATCTTGCATGCCTGTAGCAGGGTAAAAATACTATTCCATGCTAAGAAATAAGTGAAGAACAGTTTGCCATAATTTTTTCCTTGTTTGAATCAATAAATTATACCACATCTTTAGAAGTTAAAGAAGTAGTAATTACCCCAGCAACCAAATCATCTTTTATTTTTTATATCCCATTGCCAAAAACAATTTTGAGTAGAGCAGAGGAAAGAATGTGACATATCCCATTAATTGGGTAAAAAACATTATCTGGCACCTCCTCTTTCACCAAAGTCTTGGATACAATTATATTCTAATCTAATTGCTTCAATTAGAAAGGGAGTAGTCAATCAGGGAGTTGCCCCTATTGTCATGTACAAAATGTAGCAATTGGACTTTACTAGCCTTTAAAGTAAAGAGACAGGAAATGGAGCTATACTAAGGAAATGAAATGATGCAGGATAATGTAAGGCAGGTTTTTATTAAGGTAATACTACATTTCATTGTAAGCTTCTTGAGAAGAGGTACCTTTAATTACTTATTAATCAGTATTTCTCTCTTTAACTCTCCCTAGGTAGTCAAGATATAGATAGCGTATGTGTTTGTATTTCTTCCTCAGGGTTGGCAAGCAGCTGTTATTATCATTTGTTTCCAATAGCAGGCAGTTCACCAGGCTTGCCTTGCTCACAGTCTAACTCTCCTCATCCCATTGCACCAACCTGTCTCTCAGCACTGCCCCTATGGCCCAAAGGGATGCTAATAGCTAGCAGCTAATAGTGCAATTCCCCATTCTGTCACTGAAGAAACTACCCCAACCAGCTCACAGCAATAGAATGCTGCTAACAAACAATAAATTTGCATGCCAAAGTTGGAGGGATATTTTTTATATGGGTCCTAGCTTCCAGATTTGCAACTACTTTCTGCTAAGAGGTAAGATGCTGCATGCTAGAGGCAGAAGAAAGGAAATAACTAAAGACAATGAGTAGACAGGGCAATGAGAGCAAGTATTAAGGAAAGAAGGAGAAGAAAAGAGGCAAAAAAGAAGGCAAAAATGGGCAGATCTTGAGTGTTCAGAAAATGAGCAAAGATGCTTTTTATTAGACCGCAATGAGCCTGCCTTAGAGCCATACTGACAAGTCCAACACACCATGAGGGTTCAAACCAGAGGGGAGCCACACCTAAGCACTGCACAGAAGCTCTAAAATTCCATTCTTACTTTTACTTAGAGCCAAATCACTCCACAGCCACTACTAATGCTGTCTGTTATTGACATAATGATACAAAAGCCATGCCTATCAGCATGCTAAAGAAATTATGCCATTGAGATTTTAAAATTTGTTCAGATTTTTTTCAATCTCCTTACTAAAAATGCACTTTCTCAAAAGAAATATTTTCTTCTTACCCTTTAAGGATAAAGAAAAGCCAGCTACTCAATACAAAATATTATAGTGAAAATTCTGGAGAACTTTGAAAGACAAATAAATAATTGTTTCAGTTTAAGTCTGAAGGCCATAACCCTCAGGTCCCACTCATAGATGTACCTGAGATGAACACCATTGACCCAAACTAAGTCTAAATCCTCCTCTGCTCATTAGGAATAGTACAGCTCATGTCACAGATCTCAGAAGGCAAAGCAAAGCACAAAGTTCTACCCATAATGTACCACGACTTCACTGTATTTGCCTGTGTTGCTCCCACAGACTCAGACTCACCCTAAACAACAAAAAAAAGGGTTGAATAAATGAATTAGTGTAAAGCTTTATACTTTTCCAAGTGTTTTCTTCAGCATTATCTAATTCTCAAAATCATGGTAGGAGAATTAAGACAAGTACTGTATTATTAAGTATTATTAAACGTATTTTACAAATGAAGAACCCCAAACCTGAGGGGATAAAGGCTCTGCCGCAAGCTCCATGGCAAGCTGTGGGCAGAGGTATGATGACAACCAGAGTCCCCTCACACCTACCTCACTAATCTTGTTATTCTGGTCCCTAAGGTTCATTATATATCAAGAAATATCCTGCATGGAATCAATAATAACTTATAATTAAGCAAAGATAAATGAACTATTATGCCAGTTTGTTCTAGTTTGATGAGAAAAAATTAATAATTAAAAACATATTCTGTTTAAAAATTTAAAGCCAATATCAAAGAATTTGCTGTTCAAAAAAACCCCACAGGTATTCATAAAGAACAGGGAACCCATATAATATGTAATGAGCCAGCATCTTCTTGATTTATTCTGCTCATTATCTTTTAAACGTAATATTTTGGAAGGTGTTGTTTTAAGCTACAAAAGAAAGACTTGACTTTCTATATTACCAACTCATGTCTCCCTTCAGAGTGAATTTCTTCTTGTTTGATAATAAATGGAAACATACAGAGGTACCCACAAGTAAAATACACGTTAAGTCTTCACAAGGGATTGTTGAATGGTTTGGGATTTGATATAACTAAATTAAACCATATTCCCAAAATGACGGTATTTTTCCAAGCTTCTATTTCTGTACATATTTTGTGCTCCCATTAGAGCGTTCAGCCGCCCCCCACCCCCGCCCTGCCCAGACAGTTCCATGTGAACTCCTTGGGAAATCTCTGCTACCCGAAACAGTGCCACACAGAAAGCTGTGTGAACAGAGCGACCAGAAGAGTTACCCTTACAGATGCGTCGAAAGGACCCACGCACCCAAATAAAACCACACAAAGCCCATTCCCTATGTGATTTTTCTATACGCCAGCTCATCAAACATTTCAAGTTACTTAAGAGGAAAAAGTCCCTTTCACATCACAGTTGAGTCAGGGATGCCGCCGGCGCGGCCCCCATTTTCACGTGAACGCGGGTTCTAAACCTAAAAAGCCTCGGTCCTTAATCGATCCACTACGCAGATTCCAGCACTGGAGCGCCTGCGATCGGCGTCCGCCTCCTCCGGCTTTTGCACGCTTGGGAATAACTGGGCGCCTCCTTCTCACACCCTGCCCGCAACATCCTGCACTTTGCGTGGGTCTATTCCAGGCCTCCAGCCGCTTCTTCTCTGCTCCCTGCCACCAAGAGCCGGAGCGGCAGCCGGAGCGTCAGGCAGCAGAAGTGGGTTCACCTCCCTCCCGCCAGGGCTGTCGCTGCGCCCCCATCCCCCAGTGACTGGTCGGAGCCGGCGGGGCGGGGCGGGGCGGGCGACAGCGCGAGGCTGGAGACTTCCACGCCATCTCCGCAGCCCGGCGCCTTCCCGCCTCCGCCCCGGCTATGTCCCCGCGTCCCCTCTGGCCCCCGAGCGCCAAGCTGGGGAACGAGCGGGAAAGGAAAGTGAGGCAGCGCGCGTGTGCGAGGATGTGAGTGCGGACACACACAGGGCAGCTAGGTACGCAAAACCCCGCCTCTCGCCGAACTCCCTCCTCGGACGAGCCGCAGCTCCGGCACTCCGGGCTCCCCGCGCCGGGACAAAGCTGCCGCGGCCTCTCCGCGACCGCTGAGAGCGTGGTCGTCCGATCTCCCCGGTCTCCCCAAGCCGCGACCCAATTCCAAAGGACCTCTGGGCTACCCGAGGGGCAGAGGGGACCCCGGGCCGAGCGCCCGCAGCCCCTGCCCTCCGCGCCCTCACGCAGCGCCGCCGCTCACCTGTTCAGCACTTTGCGGATCCTCTGGCGCAAGCCAGCCCGGGAGGAGGCAGACAGGCTCCCGCCGCCACTGCTGCCCTCGGCCGGCAGGTTCTCGATGGTGGTCACCACATGGTTCGGCGGGGCTGCCGGCGGTGGCGGCTGCAGCTGCTGCTGCGGCGGCTCGGGGGGGATCATCGCGGCGAAGGCGGAGGCGCGGCGGCGATCAGAACGCAGCCGGGCGCATCGTGTGCCGGCTCCGGGCCCGGGAACGCGCAGAGGACCCGGCCGGGCGGCCGCGGCCCGGGAGGCGGTGCTGCCTGCGAAGCGGGGAGGCTCCCGCGGCTACGGCCGCCGCCGCCCAGCCCGCCACTCACTCCTCTCCAGTCCCAGCGCGCGCACCTCGCTCCTGTGCCGCCGCCGCCTCCAGCCCTGTCCCCTCCTGAGCCGCGTCCCCAAGTCCTGGCACGCCCGGTGAAGTGGCTGCGAAGGGTGTTGCGTGGGGGCGCGGAGCCGCCCGTCGGCTCGGGGGATCCCTGCGGAGAGGGAGGATGGGGCTCCGGGCTTCGCCTTCTCCCCTCGTGCCCGGGTGTTCTCGGGGCGAGCGGCGGCAGCCTGTCCCCCGCTCGCTCGGAAAGCTGCCGTCTGTGTCTCACGGAGTGAGAGACCGACAGTGAACCGGGAGAGCCGGGCGGGGGCGCCGCCGCGGCGGCGGCGACGCGAGAGGGAGGGGGAGGGCCCCCCTCCCGCGCACTCTGCGGTCGCCAGAGGGCGCTCCCGAGGTGCCTTACTGCCCCCGACCCTCTTGGCCCTAGTCCACAAAGGCCCACGGTCTAGGCTGTGGTGGTTGTTTTGGTTTGGGTTTTGTTTTGTTTTGTTTTGTTGTATTTTGTTTTGTTTCGGGTGGTGCTGAGAATAGATCCTCCCTCTGGCGGGGATTCCTCGCTCCTGCGAAAGCACCGCGGCATCCAGCACCACCTGCCTGGGACAGCAGCAAGCCGAGACAGGTGCTGGCCCGAAATTAGAAACCCAAACTGAGTCTCCTGTTATAACTACACTTACCATAACAGCCTGAAGGAAATAGGAGGGAAATAACTTCTCACAAAGAATCCATTCTGGGAACTGGGAAAAGCATATCACATCAACTCAAAACATCTCTGTCCGGGGCAATGCAGCGCTGTGAAAGAAACATAGACAGATTTGAGTTCCAGTGGCAGGTCTAAAACTTATCTGCCGAGAGACCCTAAGCAATTTAGTTAAATTCTAAAGCATTCTCCTCCGTGCAGTGGGACTACTCTACTCGTGTCTTTCTCCCAGGGGTTTGTCAGACTTAAATGAGGTAAACCACCCAGCAGGGGAGCCTAACGACTCCTCTAATAGTCCCCCACCTCCAAAAGAGAAAACTCCGTGTATTTGCCACAGAAATCTTGGACCTGGACAGGACTATATGTCTACCAAAAGAAACTGGCTCTCTGTCCCAGGTATCTCTTATACCTGTTGATCCAGATCCCAATTAATAATTGATTGTTAAAAGATTTTCAAATTTTCCTTTATCTGGACTGCTTGGATAAGGAGCTTGCGTTGGAAAGCGATATGCATTTTTAAAAATTTTCCACTTCAATGCAGTATGGGGGAGTTAATTTCCCTGGGTAAATTTAATAGGTAGATTTGTTCACACTAAGACATGCTAATACCACCACTGAATCCAAATGCCCTGGAAAGCAGCAAATTAAAAATAGTGGTGATAGGATTTGCCACAAGGTGTGGAAGGGAGTTGGAGAGAAAATAACATTCAAAACAAGGAATGGCTTGTCTTCTCAACTGAAGAGAAAAGGGATAGGGGAGGATAAAAAGATGGGGTTAACTGTTCACTTAACAAGTAAGCTCCCATCACTTTAACAATGTTGGCAGTCCTTTTTTTATCATCAAAAATCTGAGAAAACAGGTATTCACAAAACCTCTCCAATCTATATGTAAAACATGGTTACTACCTGATATATCCCTGAGGTTTCTTTCTACAAAAAAAAATCCCATATTAGAACATTTCTCTTTTTATAATTAACACGTTGTTCCATTCTTTCTCAACAACCTTTTGTTCTCTTATTGAAGAGTTGTTACAAAGAGGACCAAGGCTTGTAACCTCATGGACATTAAAATTCCAATAGTCGACGATGAGTTTGCCCTTAGAGGACTCACCAAATGTAGCTGACATGAATAAAGTACACTTCAGCTGAACCTGGCAGCAAGTAATGGTAGAAGTCTCTCTATTAAAACAACATTTATGGTAATTTCAGGTGTCTGCCTTGAATGACTGGTGGCTTCAGTGCCCTCTTCCTTCACATTTGGCTTGCTTCCCTTTGAATGTTTTTGGCACATCACAGCTCAGTGTGTGCACTTCAGTGTCTGCATTTGCATCTGGTCATTTCTCTAGAGGGACTACTGAATCCAAGTGATCTAAATCTCCACTGAGTCAGGAAGGGAAAAAAATCAAGATAAGAGAAGAATGGGATGAGAGATGTAAAATTTCAATCCTCCTGGTAAGAAAAGACCTCGAAGCAGTCTCAAGCCTTATGTTTGTGTTACTCCATTTATAGGGGGATATAACATCAGATCCCTTCTTACTCTCTGATTCTATGCTTCATGCTCATCTTTTAAGAAGTAGCTAATCACCAGGCATGATGGCATGCACCTATAGTCTCAGCTACTCAGGAGGCTGAGGGGGGAGGATCTCTTGAGCCCAGGAGTTGGAGGCCAGCCTGGACAACATATCAAGACCCTATCTCTAAAACAAAAATAAAAAAGTAACTAAGTAGCTCTTGAAAATAAGGAAATGCGTCAAAAGGAGAAGTCTCATAATGGTGTGTCTGACATGGAATTTAACAGAAAAGATGCAGAAAAGGACAGTTTCCCCTTTCCTGCTACAAGGGTCTTGTCTGTCTCCCTGGCCTCAAAAATCCATCCTTCATACCAAAAGGAAAAAGGATGAGGGGAATAGTTTGGGAATCTTTACGTAGTTTTTAGTGGTGACATGTGGGTCCCAGGGACGCACTTACTGCTCAGCTTCCCTCTCCCTTACCAGTTGTGGTTAGTGGCACAATGCTATTACAAAAATTTCCATTCCACAAAAAATTCTGCCACTCCAACCATTAAATCACCTGAGTTTTCCTTAAGACACAGCTATATCTGTTGAATTCCTTAAGGAAGCGGTAGTTGGCTATCAGCTTCACCTTCTTCAGTGTTGCTCGTTTTTAAGACATTTCTACTCATGTCGGAAAGAGTAGAATTTGGCCTGTGTTTCAGACCTGAGTCACCAGGCATTTTGACTAATCTGTTTAGCATAGACTGCACCTGTGCATTGTATTGGAGAAAAGCTTCAGAGTCATGCTCCAGAGGTGACTGATGATCCTTCCCAAATTGCTGAGCAGTTGCTTGGAATTGCTTGTGCTGCTGCAAATGCCCAGTGGCCCATATGCTTTCTCTGTGTCATTCTCTTAATCTTTTTCTTTCTCTCCTAAGTCTGGTCGAATCTATTCAATATGCAGTACTAAATGCATGGCCTCTACAATAATAGAACTTCAGGGTTTTGGCTCACATAATTGAACTTAAATACAAAAAAAGAAAGCTAAGCAAAACTGTGAGAAATTTGTGGAGGGGGAAAAGGAAGAGGAGTAATTGGGTAAGTCTTTAAATTTACACCCAAAAGTGCATAAAATAATTGGGATGTCAAAGCACAGAACTTCAGTGAGCACTCATTATCAATGCAGATAGTCTATAAGTGGTGTTAGTGGATATGAAAAGTATGTACAGAGCAGAGAAACAGGCAATAGGCAACAGGTTTCAACAGGAGGAATGAAGAACTCAATAGATGATTTGCAAAATAAAGATGATAAAATCTCAAAGAAAGCAGGAAAAAAAACCCCAAATAGATGGGAAAAAGATAAGAAAATCAGTCAAGGAGGCCCAACATTTGAAAAATAGGTGTTCCATGTAACAGAACAGAGAAATGGAAGGGAGGAAACCTCAATGAAATAAATTCAGTAATTTTTCAGATTGAAAAACATGAGTTGACAGTCTGTTAGAACCAAGAACAACAGATTAAAATAGACCACATTGAATATATTATCATGAAAATTCAATAATTTGGGGACAAAAGAATATTCTTCAAGCTTCCAGAGATGAGGAAAAGAAACCAGAATGATGTTGGTCTTCTTAATAGCAACAGTGGAAATTAGAAGACAGTGAAGTAGTTTTCAGAATTCTGAAGGAAAATTATTTCCATTCTAGGATTTTATACCCAGCCAAATTGTCAAACCACTATAAGGGTAGATAAAGATATTTTCACACAGGCAAGGTCTCAAAATATTTCTCTCCCATGCACCCTTTATCAGGAAGCTACTTGTTGATGTGCTGTACCAAAACCAGAGAGTAAATGAAGAAAGAGAAATGGGAACAGGGAGCTCTAACACAGGAGAGAAGCAAAGGGAATACCTGGGATGATAATCAGAGATCTCAAGACTATAGGTGTGCACAAGTAATAAAGGACAAATAATTCACATTGAGAAAATGTCAGAAGACTCTAGGAAAAATATCTTTAAAGACATGAAATTGATTTTATATAGATAGATATAGATACCACATGCATCTTAACTTTTTGAGAATGAATTTAGACAAGTGGTAGAGAATTTGCAATTGAATTTAATGACATGTAAAAAGTTTTTTCAGAAAATGATAATTATTAACTCCAGTAATAAGCAAGAATCATTCAGACAGGAGACGAAAAATAATCATAGTTCACTAATTGCCTAAGCTGAGTAGTGTTTGCTAAGCCATAACAACATAGACACTAAATTTTGATCTAGATAAATGTTTAACTATATTTGACAGGATAAAATGATACACATATATCTTTGGAGACAGGAAAAAAGAAAGCTAAACTCACAGCTGCCATAGTGAGAAATCAATAGAAGAATCAACTAAGACAATGGAAAGCGATTGCCTCTAGTAAAGAGGAAAATCACGAAGAGGGAGGAGCACCGCTGTTTTGCTTAACAAACCTTGAAGAATTTATATAAAAAGAAAGGAAAATAGAGAAGTGTAATCCTGACACATTTCTTTCCTCCACTGAGTCCTTGATGTTTTTAAGGTACCTTCTTGAGGGGGTTGCAGCTAAGGGAGAAAATTAGGGGTTGACAGCTAGAGCTGGAAGAGTTTGCTATTCAGGCTAACAAATAATTGTAACAGTAAATCTACAAATGGACTCATTAATCTGCTAACTATTCTTCCATGCTCTAGAAATGTCTCTCTTTTCTTCAATGATAACCCTTCAATTTCACAATAGATAAATTCAGCTACAATTCAATAAACATTTTCTTGTATTTTAAGTTGCCATAAAATGATAGAGTATCATTAAAAAAATGAGCCATCATTTTCTAGTTAACATCCTCTGTCAACAAGGTAGGGGAAGATAGGAAGATAGTAAACATGGTATTTGTTTTTCACCTTACAAATCAAAAGTTAAATGTGGTTGATTTTATTCATTCAGCTAGATGTAGTAGATTTCCCTTTTCCCTTTAGGCTTATACAAGTCAATGGGTTGTTTAAAGTCAATGGGAGTAAGTTATCAAATATTGGATATCTTTAAATATTGAATTGTAGAACATTAAACAGGTAAATAGTCTACCTCCAGCCCAGTAATAATTTCTGATGTATTTCTAAACTGTCCTTATTTTTAAAGCACTTTACCTATTTTTACCAGTAAATATACAAAAATATATTTGTGTTATTTTTGTTTACCTAGAAACCTAAGTGAACTCCTAATTTTGTGCCTGATGCCAGTTCCTTATTTTCTGACTCAGATGTATGCATTCCATATCCTCTACTTGCTGATAAACTTAATAGAAGCCAGAAGCCTTTCTGAAGATGGCTCTTTCCCATGTCAAATGCAATTAGAGCTGAGTTTTGGCAAGGTCAGAAGACACTGTGATGATTATTAACCACTTGTATGTTTATCCAGTCCTAAAATAATGCCTATGTCACCCAGCACTGAGGTTTTCCTTGGCTCTAGTGATCTTCCTTTCAATTCTTCCTTCACTTCCATGATTCTTATCACAACAAACTGAGTCACCTCTGAAATATATGTATCAAAATCCCATTCTCCTGCTGGGTGCGGTGGATCACGCCTGTAATCCTAGCACTCTGGGAGGCTGAGGTGGGCAGATTGCTCGAGGTCAGGAGTTCGAGACCAGCCTGAGCAAGAGCGAGACACTGTCTCTACTAAAAATAGAAAGAAATTAGGTGGACAACTAAAAATATATATAGAAAAATTTAGCGGGGCATGGCAGTGCATGCCTGTAGTCCCAGCTACTCGGGAGGCTGAGGCAGGAGGATCGCTTGAGCCCAGGAGTTTGAGGTTGCTGTGAGCTAGGCTGACGCCATGACACTTACTCTAGCCCGGGCAACAGGTGAGACTCTGTCTCAAAAAAAAAAAAAAATCCCATTCTCTGACCGCCACCTCTAGTACTTTCACTCTAGCATTTCATTGACCTCATCAAGACTTCCTTTCAAGTTCTCAATTCCATCCTTACCAAATTTAGACTCCATGAGCCATTATTACAATCACTCTTTTTCAAATTGCCTTAATTCCCTTCATCTACCTAACAAAACTCTACCTGGCTTAAAATCCATTTATCTTCTTATTCTGTGCACATACCTAGCCACTGAATGTTGCTGAAAGAGAACACACAAGCCTACTAGATGATCTTTTTTATTTTCATGAACCACAAAATGCAAATAAGTATGCACTCTGAGGACAAAGGCTTGAGAATCAGGACCTCTGATGTCCTCACCATTTAGTACACTTTGGTCTTTCAATGGATTGGATGGTGCCCTCCCACATTGGTGAGGACACATTGTCTTTACTCAGTCTGCTGATTTAAATACTAATTGCTTCCAGAAACCTCTCCTAGGTACATGCAGAAACAATGTTTTACCAGATATCTGGGCATCCCTTAGCCCAGTCAAGTAGTCACATAAAATTAGCCATCACACCAATGGACTTTTTTCTGTTCTTATGTTACTTGAACATTCTACAGTATTTGGTATTGTTGACCTTCTCCTTATCTATTTCTGCTTCTGAAAGAACATTTTTCTTGTTTTCTCCCATCTCTTTGGTTCTTCAGCTTATCTACATGCTTTTTCCTCCTCTAATTGCCTCTTAACTGTTGGTTTTATCCAGAGCCTCAACTTTGGCCCTCTACTTATTTCATTCAATGCACAATCCATGGGTGATCTCATCCACCTCTATAGCTCCAGTTGTCACTTGCCACTTCCAGGGACCTTCTCTATTTATGTTTCATAACTCTCTGATAATCCCTAATCCAAACACTTGATGTCCCAAAAGCACATTAGAGACACTGTGGTCTCATGTGGTCTCACTCTTCTCCCACCGACCTCCTCCTGCTGTTGACACCCGGTTTGGTGAATAACATTAATCCCAACCTCTGGGAGATGTCTACACTATGCTCCTCACTCACCCCACAGTCTCTGCATCTTGCAGTATTATCTTCTAAAAATTTCTCCCATTCACTTCCATCCCATCACATAACAAGCCTGTCCAAGTTCTTGTCATGTCCCTGTCTGATCACTCTAATGGTCTTTGAATTGGGCTCTCACAAAAGAGCTTTGTCAAGAACACAAAACTAACCTTGTCACTTCCTTTCCTATCAGCCCTTCAATAGCTCCATCAGCTTTCAAGATAAAGGTCAAATCCCTTAGCTAAGTGGAAGGCTCCTTCATGTTCTGGCCATTTGCCAACCCCCATTCCCTATTATGTACTTCAACCAAACAGAACACTCAATTTCCCTACTATGTAGTGCTTTTTCATGCCTCTGGGCTTTCCCAAATATTGCTCACTCTGAATAGCCTTCCCTCCTTTCCTGATTTAGCTAACACCTACCTATTGTTAAGATGGTTTCATAAATTACCTCCCCCAGGAAGTTATCCTTGAATCCCACATCTGTGCAACCACAGCTCTCTCTGAATACATCACAGTATCAATTTTTTAATGTGCTTCTTTGTGGACTGTAAGCTCCATTAGCTAAATTACCTTGCCTCATGTAGCTTCTTTCCCAACACTTAGTACAATACTTGGCATGCAATAAGCATCTGTGAAATAACTGACTGATAATGAAGAAATGGCGTTAGGAATTTATCCTACACATTCTTAAAATCAGATGATGCTTTAAAAAATAGATGGAATCAGGCCTTATGTACTAGACCTCATTTAAGGTTAGAGAGAAAAGCTAAAAGGAAAGGAAATATCTCCTGAACAAGTATATTGCCTATACAAGCTAGAAAACACTTTAAGAAAAGGCCAAGAACTCTCTAGAAAGTAATACAGTTAACTTTTTATTTAAACAGAAATTATTCCTATAAGCCCTGGCTATCTTGCATGTTTTTATTGTTCTAGACATAACTAAATGACTTATTCACATAAGGAGGCTTACTGAAACTTTATTATATTCAGATGTTCTCTGCAAATATCTTGTTGTCTAACCTTGATGGCAAAGGGCTATGCAATAGCATATTTGTAATGCAGCTAACCAGACACAGTGAAAAAGAGAGTTCAGCAATTACTTGTTAAAGGAAATCAGCATAGACAAACTTCATAATTCAAGCCAAAAAACTTGTTTTTTTTTTTTTTTAAATAAAGCAGGTTATTTTAGCCTGCATTATTTGTATAAGTTAAATTCTTACTTTAGAAACTCTTTGGTAGCAGAGGTGAAAGTAATTCCAAATATTCATTTTGTTTTAGATTTAGAACGCTTTGTCATTTTTTCCTCACGTATTTGTTTCCTTTTTGGCAATTACTAAAGGTAACTTGCTTCCCTGGAGGATTGAATAGTCTAGTACAGCCAAAGGTTGTCTGCAAATGTAACAAATGTGAGAGGAAGAGAGGGATAGAGGAGTATTTAAAAACTGTCTTCACGTAATTACGTTTAAATTAAAACCTGGGTTTGTCCCTTGATGAACATTTCTTAAACACTATGTACCAGGCACTGTGATTGATTCTCAGGTACAAAACTGATTAAGACACTGTCTCGCACTCTCCTGCTTCTCTCTCGTCTTGTGCTCTCTGCACACATCTGCTCCCCTTCACTTTCCACCAGGAGTGGAAGTAGCCTGAGCCCCTCACCAGATGCAGATATCCAATCTAGAACTTTCTAGCCATCAGGATTGGGAGCCAAATACACATTTTTTCTTTATAAATTACCCAGCTTCAGGTATTCTCTCATAGAAACACAAAATGGGTTAATACAGCTTCATGTAAGTGGAATCACACAGTCTTTTTGTGACTGATTTATTTTACTTAGTGTAATGTCCTCAAGGTTCACCCATGTTATAGTATGTGTCAGAGTTTCTCCCCTTTGTAAGGCTGTATAATATTCCATAGTATGTATATACTACATTTTCTTTATTCATTCAGCCACCAATGGATATTTAGGTTGCTTCCACTTCTTGGCTATTGTGGATAATGCTGATATAAAAACATGTGTGTGCAAATATCTCTTTGACATCTTGCTTTCAGTTCTTTTGGATATAAACCTGGAAGCGGAATTGCTGGGCCAGGAACAGTCATTCTGTTTTCCATAACGACTATACCATTTTACATTCCCACCAACAGTGCACAAGAGTTCTAATTTTTCTACATCCTCGCCAACACTTGTTATTTTTGCTTTATTTTAGTAGTGACCATTTTAATGAATGTGAGGAGAACTGACATATTAATAATTTTTACTCCAGTCCCTTGTGCAATGCACTATACATACCAGCTACTTTATAAAAGCTTATGGTTAGGAGGTATTAAATTTTTCTATTTTCATAATGTGTTTGCTTTATAAAGTTGATCTTGGATAGAGATTATTAATAAAGTCTATGTTCTGTACCTTAGGATAAAATAAAGATGACACCTCTTAGGGGAAAAAAAGTGTTTCTTCTTTCAAAGAATTCTCAATTTAGTGAATAAAACAGATATGCACTACACTGGAAGAATGAATAACACATGATGAGGATAAGAAGCTAGGTATGATTCACTCTATGAAAGAGTCAGGGAAGAAGAGCTTGCAGGGATGATTTCTCTGAGGGTGATCTGGCTTTGAGGCCTGTGTAGAATTTTACCTGGTGCAGAGTGAGGGGTCAAGACTAGAAGGTCACTCCTGGCAGAAGTAACCAATTCACAAAGGCTTGATGGAGAAGAAGTGCGCAGTGGGGTCACAAGGATGGAAGTCGGGGAATGTGAGGGAAGAGCATGGGTGGAGCTGATACAGAAGTTTATTTAACAACTGCTTTCCAAGAGTTCAGCTATTTTTTAAGTGAATTAATAAATTTTGCTATATCTGTGTACCAACTCAACTACTATTTACTTAATATTATTTTAAATGACTCTTTAAAATGTAAATGCCTACTTTAGCTTCATGTTGAGCAAAAATACCCATGAAATTACACATTTGAAGTGCTAATCACATTTTTCTAATACTCATTAAAATAAAAATAAGTAATGTGATTATGTAAATTATTCACACCATACCACCTAAAATTGTCTCTTATGCCACCAGGGGCACATGCTCCACATTTTGGGAAATACTGCTTTGCATTAACAACAAACATGAAAAGACACACCGTTTACAAACTACTACTTTAATTTTCCAAATATGGAAAGA
Organism: Lepilemur ruficaudatus; assembly: GCA_963574885.1. Lineage (NCBI taxonomy): Eukaryota > Metazoa > Chordata > Mammalia > Primates > Lepilemuridae > Lepilemur > Lepilemur ruficaudatus. Next base: position 28,920 of record CAUYRT010076337.1, read on the forward strand.
AGTTGGGAAAATGATGCGCCTATGAAAACGGTCCAATAAAGCAATTTTGAAATCCCTGTTACAAGCAAGCATGCAATGGTTAAAAAATGCTGAGAAGCAAGTGATGACAGAAAATTAACTGAAGGAGGTAAGAGGAGAAAAGAATCATGTAATTGTACAGCGTAAAAGCTCTGTTTGAAGACAAGAATTCAGCAGGAAGAACAGACTGAAAGGTAACCTGAAACTGATTTTTTTTTCTGGCTAGACACTAGAGCTGCACTATCCATTATATTAGCTATTAGCCACATGTGACTATTTAAATTTAAGTTAATTAAAATTAAATAAATTTCAATTTGAATTCCTCAGTCACATGGGCAATGTTTCGAGTGCTTAACTGCCCTTTGTGGCTAGTGGTTACTACATTGGACAGAGCAGATATAGGACATCTCTATCGTTGCCAAAAATTCTTTCCCTCATAGCTTTATTGAGGTATAATTGCCAAGTAAAAATTTTATATCTTTAAGGTATACAACATGATGATTTGATACATGTACACATTGTAAAATGATTGCTGTAATCAAATGGCCATATCACATCACCTCAACTTTTATATGTTTGTGTGGTGAGAACATTTAAGATCTACTCTCATAGCAAATTTCAAGAGTACAACACAGTATTAACCACAGTCATCATGCTATATATTAGATCTCTAAAACTCATTGATCCTGCATAACTGAAACTTTGTACCCTTGACCAACATATCCTCATTGAACAACATTGTACTAGACAAATAGGACGCTGGGACTTCACGTTGTCAAGTTATAGGGTCTCAAGGAAAAGACTCCTATAATTAAAAATACAGGATTATATATGTTTCACACATCAATGTGATTAGAGGACAACACCTCAATTAGTAGAGGAAACACGGCTTTTCATAATCAGGAATATGCCTACTGTTCTGATAGAAGCTTTTGATGCCTAACTCAAGCATGATTAATAATGGAGAAATGAAAAATGCTAAGCAACTGGAGAAATTCCAAATTCCCTTATGATGTTGCTCAAATTCTCAGGTGCAGCTTCCTCAAAACGAATATAACAAAAAAGAAGAAAAGGTATTTCTTTAAGTTAAGGTTCCAAATATTGAAGTCTCTGCTTCTAGAACTCCAGGTCTCTATTGTGTGCCAACTATGTCCGAGGTCCAGGCTATCTCCTCGGTAGATTATCCTACCCTTTATTATACTTTAAGAATTTCTCTCACACGTATACGTCCTATGATTTTTTTTCTCTCCAGCTCTCAGAATGTAATTTTATGTAGTAATAGTTGTTATTGACTGTTTATGTCCAAAAATTAAAGCTCACAGCTCTTATAAAACAGTAATGCTAGGGAGAAAGCAAAGCAACTAAGTATCATTCAACATGATGGACAGAACAGTTTCTCACATATCAATACTAACATTGAACATAAACAGTTTTAATGCTCTGCTTAAAAGACATACATTGACTGAATGGATGAAAAAACACAAGCCAAATATATGCTATCTCCAAGAAAGCCATCTAACTCATGAGGATTCTCAAAGACCCAAGATAAAGAGATGGAAAAAATGTTCCACATGAATGGAAACCAAAAGTGAGCAGGAGTATCTATTCTCATATCAGATAAAAGACTTTAAATCAACAATGGTAAATAAAGGACAAAGACAATTATTACATAATGATAAATGGAGAAATTCAGCAAGAAGATATAATAACCCTAAATATATATGCACATAACACAGGAGCTCCCAGATTTATAAATAAAATACTGCTACATCTAAGCCAGGAAATAAACAACAGCATCATAATGGCTAGGGACTTCAATACTCCACTGACAGACCTAGACAGATCATCAGAAGAGAAAATCAACAAAGAAACACTGGACTTAAATGGGACACTAGAACAAATGAAGCTAACAGACATTTACATAACATTCTACTCATCAGCACATGGGACATTTTCTAAGATAGATCATATGTTAGCCCACAAAACAAGCCTCAGCAAATTAAGGAAAATTGATATCATATTATGTATCTTTTCAGACTGCAATAGAATAAAACTATAAATCAATTCCAGGAGGAACTCTCAAATCTACACAAAGTCATTGAAATTAAACAACCTGCTGCTGCATGGTCCTAGGGCCAATGATATAATTAAGATGGAAATCCAAAGATTTTTTTGAACTAAATGACAAAGATGATACAAGTTTCCAAAATCTACAGGATACAACAAAGCAGTGCTAAGGGGGAAGTTCATAGCCTTAAGGCCTCCTTGAAAAAGACAGAAAGATCACAAATTAACAACCTAGTGTTACCTCAAGGAATTAGAAAAAGAAAAGCAAACCAAACCCAAAGCTAGCAAAAGAAAAGACATAATAGGCCAGGCACGGTGGCTCACACCTGTAATCCTAGCACTTTGGGAGGCTAAGGTAGGAGGATCACTTGATGTCAGGAGCTTAAGACCAGCCTGAGCGAGAACAGGACGCCATCTCTATAAAAAATAGAAAAATTAGCCAGATGTGGTGGTGCGTGCCTGTAGTGCCAGCTACTTGGGCAGTTGAGGCAGGAGGATTGCTTGAAACCAGGAGTATGACGTTATACTGAGCTATGATGATGTCACTGCACTCTAGCGGGGCAACACTGTAAGACTCTCACTCAAGAAAAAAGATAAAAGAAAAAAAAAAAGAAAAGACATAACAAAGCTGAGAGCAAAACTAAACAAAATGGAAACCAAGAAAACAATACAAAAGATCAACAAAACAAAATGGTTCTTCTTTGAAAAGATAAACAAAATTGATAGACCTCTAACTAGATTAACCATAATAGAAGAGAAGGATTCAAATAAGCTCAATCAGAAATAAAAAAGGAGACATTACAACTGATACCACAGGAATACAAAATATCATTCATGACTCCTATGAAAACCTCTATGCACACAAACTAGAAAAGGAGATAGATAAATTTTGGGGAACACATAGCCTCCCAAGCCTGAATCAGGCAGAAGTAGAAATCCTGAACAGACCAATAACAAGTAGCAAGATTGAAACAGTAATAAAAAAACTTCCAACCAAAAAAAGGCTTGGACCAGATGGATTCACAGCTTAATTTCACCAGACCTACAAAGAAGAACAAGCTCCTATTCTATTGAAACTGTTCCATAACATTGAGAAGGAGGGAACCCTCCCTGACTCTTTCTACATAGCCAATGTCACCTAGAGACCAAACCCAGGAAAGGACACAACCAAAAACAAAAACTACAGATCAATATCCCTTATGAACATAGATGCGAAAATCCTCAACAAAATACTAGCAAACTAAATTCAACAGCGCATGAAAAAGATAATCTACCGTGATCAAGTGGGTTTCAACCAACGGATGCAAGGATGGCTCAACATACATAAATCACCAAACATGATTCACCATATAAACACAAATAAAAACAAAGACCATATGATCATCTCAATAGATACAGAAAAAGTATTCAACAAAATCCAGCACCCCTTCATGAATAAAACCCTCAACAAACTAGGCATAGAAGGAATATATATCAAAATAATAAAAAGCCATATATGACAAATCCACAGCCAATATCATAGTGAATGGGGAAAAGTTGAAAGCTCCTTAAGAACTGGAACACAACAAGGGTGCCCACTGTCACCACTCCTGTTCAACATAGTACTGGAAGCCCTACCCAGAGCAGTCAGGCAAGAGAAAGAAATAAACAGCATCCAAATCAGGAAAGAAGTGGTCAAATTATCCCTGTTTGCCAAAGATAGGACCTTGTTTCTAGGAAGCCTTAAAGATTCCATCAAAAGACTCCTAGAATTGATAAATAAATTCAGTAAAGTTTCATGTTACAAAATCAATGTACAGAAATCAATAGCATTTCTATATACTAATAGCAGTCAAGCTGAGAGTCAAATCAAGAACTTAACACCATTTAGAATAGCTGCAAAGAAAATAAAATACCTAGGAATAAGCTTAATCAAGGAGGTGAAAGATCTCTACAAGGAGAAGTACAAAACACTGATGAAAGAAATCAAAGATGACACAAACCAATGGAAAAACATTCCATGCTCATGGATTGCAAGAATCAACGTTGTTAACATGTTCATGCTGTCTTTCTGATTTACAGATTCAATGCAATTTCCATCAAAATAACAACGTCATTTCTCACAGATCTAAAAAAAAATCCTAAACTTCATGTGGAGCTAAAAAAGAGCCTGAATAGCCAAAACAGTCCTAACCAAAAAGAACAAATATCAAGACATCACATTACCTGACTTCAAATTATACTACAAGTCTATAGTAACCAAAATAGCGTCTTACTGGTATAAAGGTAAACACATAAACCAATGGAACAGAATAGAGGATGCAGAAATAAAACAATATAGCTATTGCCAATTGATTTTCAACAAAGCAGACAATAACATACACTGGGGAAAGGACCCCCTATTCAATAATAAGTACTGGGAAAATTGGAGAGCCACATACAGAAGAATGAAACTGGATCTCTCTCTCTCACCATATACAAAAATTAACTCAAGATAGATTAAAGACTCAAATGTGAGACCTGAAACCGTAACAATTGTAGAAGAAAATGTAGGAAAAACTCTTCTAGATACTGGCCTAGGCAAAGAATTTATAAGAACCCAAAAGCAAATATAGCACTAATAAAAATAAATAAATGGGACTTAATTAAACTCAATGTTTTGCACAGTAAAGGAAATAATCAATGGAGTTAAGTAGCCTACAGAACAGGAGAAAATATTTGCAAACTGTATATCTGACAAAGAACTAATATCCAAATTCCACAAAGAACTCCAACAACTCATTCATTCACACATTCATTTACTCATTCATTCAACAAGTCTTGATTAAACCCCTAGAGGTACTAAAACTGTACTAGGCCTTAGCGATATAGCAGTGAGCAAGAAAGTCAAAATGCCTGCCCTTGTAGAGTTTATATTCTGAGAAATATTTAACGTAACATCTGTTACAATAAGACCAATGAAAAACGTTCTATCAAACTGAGGGGATAAGGAATCGTGGAGGAGCTGCTGCTATGTCACATAGGATGGTCAAAGAAACACTTTCTGAACGTGTGTCATTTGAGACCTGAAGGAAGCAAAGGAACTAGCTATGAAAATATCAGGAAGAAGGCACAGAGAACAAATGTAAAGGGCTTGATAGGGAAAGACAAGAGCCAACAGGCCAGAGTGGCTGGAGAGGATTACACAAGCAGAATGGCAACAAATAAGGAGAGAGAAGAGGATCATTCAGAGTTTGTGGCCATGATAAGGATGTCAGATTTTAATCTAAATGTTACAGGTGGTCTTTGGAGAGTTTGAGCAACGTGATTAAATGTAATTTTCATTATATTTATAGAATTTGAAAAAATAATTTATAACTTGAAAAAACACTGCTACTTATTAATAGAGAAACATCATGTGTATGCATCAACTTGTGTATGTATGTGTGCATGTATTATATATACATATATAAAATTCTAGATAAGACACACCTGGACTTCAGAAAATGTACTGCTGAGGATGGTGATGAATCCTGGGCAAGATAAATGCTGTGAGTGTAATACAATGTTTCTGAAAGATGGACTTACACAGAAGAGATTGAAAGAGGATATTCTGCTGAAGCATCTCAGACTTTTAGCAAGGTCATGATCTTCAGTGTTCTTTTTCCCTTGAACTATGGAGAAAATTATACTTAGTGTAAAGTATTAACCATTTTCCTATTTACAATGTCATTCCCTTTGGTTATGCCAAAATCTTGATAGATTCAAATAAAGAAATGGATGATAGAATGTGGAGAGTACAGAGACATGTGAATTTGGCCCCCATGGAGAGAGCAATAGTCTCTGAAATGCACTGTGTTCAGGAGCATCAGAAAGTGATTAGAAGCTAAGTGATTCAGGCACTGGCAGTGTTGCATAGGAGCAGGAGGAACAACTGTCAGTTTGGGAACTCAGGAAGGACTTAAGACAACCTTCTTCCTTTCTCCACATACACACTTGACACAGGGCTTTCCACTGGGGGACACTTTCAGCATTTTCATGGGACAATTCTTCCTTTTATAAAGTTGCCCCACTCTCTGTAGGGTGTTTAGCATCCCTGCCATTGCCCACTGAATACTGATAACTGGACATTGATTTACTTCAAATATCTCACTCCCAGCCACCGCCTCCACCTCCACCTCCTTCACAAAAGACTTCTATAAAATATACTTTCTTCCCTGTGGTGTTTCACCACTATCAAAGAATGTGATCATCTTGTCAAAGTATCAAGCCCCTTCCCATGTCACCATTGTTTCATTGTCAAGACTGCCTAGGTCAGCAAACATAAAGAAAATGGTCAACATCTCTAACCATTAGGGAAATGCAAATCAAAACCACAATGAGATATCACCTAACTCCTGTGAGAATGGCCTTTATCAAAAAGTCCTAAAACAACAAATGCTGGCATGGATATGGAGAGATAGGGACACCCTTACACTGCTGGTGGGACTGCAAATTGGTACAACCTCTGTGAAAAATAATTTGAAGATACCTTAAAGAGCTGAAAATGGAAATGCCATTTGATCCGGCAATCCCATTACTGGGTATCTACCCAAAGGACAAAAAAATGTTCTATAATAAAGACATCTGCACTCAAATGTTTATGGCAGCACAATTCACCATTGCAAAGATATGGAAACAACCCAAGTGCCCTTCAATACATGAGTGGATTAATAAAATATGGTATATGTGTACTGTGGAGTACTACTCAATTACAAAAAACAATGGTGACCTAGCACCTCTTTTATTATTCGGGATAGAGCTTAAGCCCATCCTTCAAACTGAAATATCACAAGAATGGAAAAATATGCACCACATGTACTCACCATCAAATTGGTACTAATTAATCAACACTAATGTGTTCACATGGTAGTAATATTCACTGGGCGTCAGTCAGATAGGGGGATGGGGGTGGGTAAACTCACAACTGATGGATGCGGTGTGCACTGTATGCAGGAAGGGCACACTTCCAACCCTGGCTTGGGCGAGGCAAGGTCATTACTTATAACCAAAATCTTTGTACTCCCACAATATCCAGAAATAAAAATAAATAAACAAAAGACTGCCTAGAAAACAGAGATAAGCCAAAGTCAAATCGCCTAAGTGACAATGTGAAGACCACCTCAGAGCAGTCAAGTGTGGAGGAAACTAAAGAGAAAAAAAGAGAAGCCAGGTGGGATCCCATTCGGAGAAGGCAATTGTAATTGCTAAGGTGTCACCATTTTGAAAATATTTGAGATATTTTTAAGGGGGAAAAGTCAAATCTTTTCAAATGAGTTTTTTTCCCAGTAACTAAATGTCTATTAGTTGAGAAGATAAAAGAGCATAATCAAGTGTTGAATAAAGTCATTATGGAAACATTCTTGGGGGTGCTGAGCAGAGTTGGTTAGTGTGTGGACATGCTTAGTGAAAGGGGAGTGGGAAAGAAGGAAAGAAAGTGAAAAGTGGTTTCCTTCTTCTCAATTACTTAACTATTTCATCTTATTTCATACCACACACACACAGACACACAGACACACACAGACACACACACACACACACACACACAGCCTTTTTTCCCCCACCAGCAGTAGAAAATTCTGCTTTTAGAATTTCCAGAAAGAAATGAATAAGAGACAACTAGACCTTTAATGCTATATAACCATCACTGTATTATGGCTTTCTTCCTTCAGAAATAGTAATGATTTTCTAAGAGAAAAATATTCCCACTGTCCTCTTGAAAAGATTTTTTATTCTGTGCAGCACAGTTGGGAATTATAAGATAAATCAAAGGGTCACTGGGCGACCTCTTTCCTTAGAGAAAACGCATGTATGTGGGAGAACCAAAAGAAGGCAACGGCAAAGGGTAAAAAAGAACAACAAAAATACTCTGCTCCTTTATTTTAAAGAGTACTCGGTTTGCATCTTCAGTACAACATTAAAGCAGGTGCATGTGCAGAGGTGTACACTCCTCCCAGTGCAATGAGATGCTATGGACGCTGCATTACCTCATGTACTCACGTGCAGCCATTTAAGGGGAACACAACAGGGGTAAGTGAACTGTTCACAATAGTGGCTGCTGTGGATATGGCTGTTATTTTCCAATAAATTTCTATAAAAGTTTCTGAAAGCAGAAGAGAGAGGGTCAAAATGGGAACGAGTATATCTTTAGAACAGAGGGTGGTTTTATAGCACAGGGTTTAATCTTTCCAGGGAAGATGTGAACATACGGACCTGATAAATTCCTGCAGGCATGAAAGCAGAGACAAAGGCTCTCTCCCTATTCAGTGGTAGGCCCGTGGCCCCAAACTGCCTCTGGTTCCAGATTAAGCAATGGGAAAAATCCTAACCACTGGAATTCCTTGAAGCTCCAGGGAGGTAACTGAAGATATTAATTCATCAAATGCTCACACAATTCTTGGCCTTCCAAATTATTTTTCAGTGATTACAGGATAAGCATGTTTGAAACAACTAACATAAATTAATAGTTCATTTAATTTACATTGTAATACTTCATTAAATTACATTGCTTGTAGTCAATGACAGCCAAAATCTTGGATTTGAGGTACCTCTCTCCCATAATCACTTAAGTTTTCCCTAGAATGAGAACAACTATATCGTGCCCAGTAGTAACTTCCATTAACATTTGACACACTATATAGATGAGCAAAAGTTTTAAAATTGTATAAATATTGACATTCAATGGACCCTTTCATCCCTGGGTAACATTAATCAGACTTTGATGGTTAGTCATACCAAATGACGATGAATTAAAAAAATCCCCTGGTTGTATATTGCATTATGGCTCTTATGATAAGTCAATTGAAATATAGCTCCAGTAACTATGTTTTAATAAATGTTTTAAAGTGTTCAATAATTTTCCACAAAACACACAGGTATGCTTTTATTTTTTTTTTATTTTTACCAATTATTTTATTTTATTTTTTGACAAATTTATTGAAGTATAATTTACATTCCATGCCATTACTCCATTTTAAGTGAACAATTAAATGATTTTTAGTAAATTTACCAAGTTGTACAGCTATTCACATAAATCAGTTTTAGAGGATTTCCTTCCTCCTATTAAGTCCCCTAATTCCCATCCTCAACTACATTTCAAGCATGCCCCTCCCCATCACAATGCTCTCCACTTCCCTCAACTGTGGGTCTACCTCCCCACCCCCCAAATCCCTGGTGGACACCACCACCATTTGAGCACCGTAGTGTTAATCAGTCAGTACCAATTTGATGGCGAGTACATGTGGGCCCATTCTTCC
>CAUYRT010076339.1:0-24660 GCA_963574885.1 Lepilemur ruficaudatus
GAAAATTTCTCTCTTTTTTTTTTTTTTGATACAGAGTCTCACTCTGTTGCCTGGGCTAGAGTGCCATGGCGTCAGCCTAGCTCACAGCAACCTCAAACTCCTGGGCTCAAGCAATCCTCCTGCCTCAGCCTCCTGAGTAGCTGGGACTACAGGCATGTGCCACCACGCCCGGCTAATTTTTCTATATATTTTTAGTTGGCCAATTAATTTCTTTCTATTTTTTCAGTAGAGACAGGGTCTCGCTCTTGCTCAGGCTGGTTTCGAACTCCTGACCTTCAGTGATCCTCCTGCCTTGGCCTCCTGGAGTGCTAGGATTTCAGGCGTGAGCCACCGCGCCTGGCCAAGGACAGTCTCTTCAATCAAAATTTCTCTTTAGAGAAGTATCCAGCTAGTAAACAAACTACAGGAAATACAAGAGACAGAGAAACATTTTAAACAACACCATGGAGATGTAATCTACAAAATGCAGACTTCCGGAAAACCATACAGAGCAGAGAAAACTCACTTCTTAAAAATCTTTTTTTTCAAAGAAAATAAAAGACAGAAGGGAAGTGTATAAATTTAAATAGACTCAAGAGACATATCAATCAATTATAATGTATGGAACTTATTTGGATCCTGACTCAAGCAATTTAGTGAGAAATTATAAGACAATCAGAACATTGGCAATGTCACTGACTTGATAGTTGATGATATTAATGACTTATTTTTAATTGTTTATTTGTTTTGATTGCTATATTGTCCTTGCTTATGTTTATAAGAAGATGCCTTATTTTTTTTAGATAGAGTCTGATGTATTTATAGCTATAATTTGCTTTAAAATAATCTGGGGTATAGATGAAATGAGACAGGCCGTGTACTGGTACGTGTTGAAGCTGGGTGATGAATTCATCAAACAATTGTCTTACCTTTTTTATGTTTGAAATTTTCCAGAATTAAAAGTTTAAAATATAAAAAAGAAGAAAAAGAGCTCCAGCATGGAAAAAGTAATGGACCTGGGAATCTTCCCGCATGCTTGGAGGTTCTGGCTTCAGAGCTGATACTTCTAACAGCAGACAGGGCCGAAATGAGTCACTTTTCCACCAAAAGCTTAAATTAGGCTGTGATCAGTCAACTCTGAAATCCATAGAACTTTAAAGGCCCCTGAGGAAAATTCATATGTCACACACACACACTTCAAATGTCATTGGAATCTGTTAAAAAATCTTACAAGTTATAAAAACCAACATAATGACCACCATTTCCTTGCAAATTGAAAGACTATCCCCAAAATAGACTTTTAGCCTGTCTTTAATGGCGAGCTTGATCTGACCCAAATCTGTTATTCTTTTTAGATATAATCTCAAACAAATGTGCAAAGCTGAACGGTCAAATGGAAAACGAGAATTCACTTTATTCAAAGAGATAATTAACTGCATGTTCAGATTAACGTAGTCAATGAAAGGAGTTTTTATTTCCCATTGTAGAATTCACAGTGCTTCTATTAGGAGGTCAAATGGAATTATCATCAAAAAATTCAAGACATGTCTCTAAATCTACTATGAGATTTAAAAGTCTTCTATGGTGTTTAGAAAGAGAGTGATATTTTTGAACAAAATACCTTCTTTTCCCTTCTCTTTGGAGACTAAATGGTCAACGTTCAATTGTTTCATCAAAATCCCATCCTGCAAGTAGGACTGGCTCCCAGGAGGCTGTAGAAGGCATTCTTGAGTGATATCTGTTAGTGGCCAGCAGGTTTTGTAGAAGAATGGGCTGCATCGCTCACCTCTTCTAAGGTACTCTGGGGGCATATTTTATTTTGAAAAAGAACACCAATGAAAATGAATTACATTGAGAATTTTAGACTCTCCTGGAAACCATTAGCGACATCCCTTTGTACGTGCCAAAAGCTCAGTTTAGGAATCATTGACTTAGATCCTGGTTTTAAGCCTTCAGCACTTGGAAAGGGCCAAAGAATGGGAAAAAACAAAACCTGAAAAGATTTTTTTTGCAGGTTTTGGTGACACCAGCAGCCCATGATGCTTCTACACCTCTGCAAGCGCTTGGCTGATTGGTTTTGCACTGGAAGGCCTTCCCATGCCTTGAGGCCTTCTTAGCTGCTGTTTCACATGAAAATCAATCAATCGATCTTTGGAAAGTTTTTTTCTCCTCTACCTTGAACTCTCCTTCGGAAACACATTATTGAACCTTAAAAGGGATGCTGCAAATTCTGAGAAGTACTGCACATTTCAATCATATTAGGGAAAAAAAAATCCCAGAATCCTGCAAATGTTTCATGGTTCACTGCACGAAACAAATTCTGCACCGCCGTCTTAAAAGTTGGGATAGGATGGGACAGAGGGGCAGGGAAGGGACCAAGTGACACAGCTAGAATTGTCCTACAGTGGTCTCTAAGTGACGGTAAGCGGTGGCTATCTGTCAGTTTGGAAACCTAGAGAGTCACATTGCCAAGTATTTATACATTTCAGTTATTTTTGCCTGTTGTTAAGACTGTAGTTCTCAACAAGCACGATGCTTAAAACTTTGAGGGCCATGTGAAAATTCGTGCAGTGACTTCTTGGTTGTCACAGTGGTTGTGGGGTACTACTACTATGTGGCAGACGGAGAGAAATGCTCTATGTCCTGAAGTACACCATATATTTCTGTTAAAAAAAATGGTTGTTGTCTCACTGAATTATCAATGTCCCGTGGAACATTCATGTAAGTGAAAAACCTGTTCATAATGATATAAGCTTGGAAACGAACCCAGTTTGCAAAAAGTAATTTTTAAAAATTGAGACATAACGGACATACCCTAAAATTCACTTTTTAAAAATGGTATGTGACTCAGTGGTTTTCAGTATATTCACAAAATTGTACAACAATCACCACTATCTAATTCCAGAACACTTTTATCTCCCCAAACAATGGCCATTGCACCTTTGAGCTGGTGGTGACGATTCCTATTTAATAATTTCCCCCAACCCAAAATAAGAAGAACAAAACTTTTGATGAGGCAATAGAATATTAGCAGTCACTCCCATCCCCTCTTCTTTCTAGTTTGCTTTCTGTCTCTATGGATTTACCTATTCTGGACACTTTGTGTCAATGGAATCATATATATAGTAGTGACCTTTTGTGCCTGGCTTCTTTCACTTGGCTTAAAGCTTTCAAGGCTCGTCCACGCTATAGCAGGGATCAGTAGCTCGTTCCTGTTTATGGTTGAGTGATATTCCATTTATGAACATGCCACATTGTGTCTCATCTAGTCTTCAATCGATGACATCGTAGTGGCATAGTTTTGATGTATATTAAAATTACTCACGAGTGCAATTACCATGTAAATGGGGGACAGATAGTATACTTTTGTTCGGAATTTTAGTAAGAATCAGTCATCATTTTAGAAAAATCACATTATCAAGAGCAGCATGGACTATGAATTTGAATCACCAATAAACCTGCTTGCTTGCGTTTACAATATTATATTCTTGGCTTTATATATACACAGCTGCACCCACGTACACACCCATTTTTACTTAGTCCATATTTTAAAACATAAAATACAGTGTGCCAACAGTATCTGGATAAATTTGACTTCTCTTGAGTCTAAAACTTATTCATTACAAGTATGCGCACACCTCTGTTTTATTATGTCTTCTGGCGTTAGGTGCCCGAGTGTTTACAAATTAAACATTTTTTAGAACAGATTTTATTTCTCCTTTATATTACATTTGAGCATTGTATTGATTTTTCTGAATTACATATATAGGGATGCTATACTATCTGTGAATTTCATTTCAGGGGAGTAAGGCAATGTCAGAAAATATTTGTTATCAAAAGGGAGTGTTGGATCTTGTAGTGTTGACAGTCACTGTTTCAGGGCAAGTCTGTGGTGAGATTCTCTTGCAGAGAGCTGTCCCTCTGACGTAGCCCACACATTTCTTTAGCGGCATTTGTATGCACACAGGCATCGTTCAGTTCCTTGGGGTATTTGGGACAAGTGATCTCTGTATTGCTGTTGGACTCTGGGTAAATTCGCCACAATGACAAATCAATTAACAACGGCCATTGCACCTTTGAGCTGGTGGTGACCATTCCTGTTTAATAATTTCCCCCAACCCAACATAAGAACAAAACTCGCAATGAGGCAAAAGAATATCTGATGGTCTTCTTTTTAGACACTCCTGAAAACACAGTTAAGATTGTACGTGGCATGTTAAAACTGGAATGCAAAATGGGGTTGAGAGATTTTAGTTCGGATGGATTTTCATTAATTGAATGACCCATAACTTAAATATGTTATTGCTTTTTATTTATTTATTTATTTATTTGCAGAGATGGGGTCTTGCTCCATCACCCAGGCTGGAGTGCAGTCAGCACACAATCACTACAGCCTCGAATTCCTGGGTTCAGGTGATCCTCCAACCTGAGCCTCCTAACTAGTTAGGGCTACAGGTGTGCACCATGGCTCCTCGTTAAATTGTTAAATTTTTCGTAGAGACATGTGCATGTTCTTGCTTTGCTACACAGGCCTGGTATCGAACTCTTGGACTCAAATGATCCTCCCTCCTCAGCCTCCCAGAGTGCTGGGATTACAGCGGGAAGCCACCTTACCCAGCTGTGCTTTTTAAAATCTAGTGTGCAATTTGACAATATCCATAATCTGATAAGACATTGTGAAGGTAGCAGAGACATCTCTGGCTAAAATATTTAGTCATTCTCTTAATTTTACATTTTTGAACGAATTCTTGCCTTCAACCATTTCACAATTTTGGCTGATTTATTTTTGACCTATCTGTCTTTGGTCTGCTACCCAGTCATCAAATTTTCATTTCGGCTGGTGCATCCTTGCAGTTAAAGTTATATCTGAACACCTCTGAAGTCTTTTTACCAGTCTCCATAACAAAAGGCCATTGGTTTATTATAAAATTCCCATGACTCCAGGTCATTCCCATCATCACCCCACTGTGGATGTGATTGACCAGTCAGAGAGAAAGCTGTCTTGCCTCAGGTCTGGCCCACTCACTTTCAAGAGCCAGATACCACTGAAATTGGTACAAAAGGGGTTTGTTTTTGCTGGTGAGCAAAGCTTTCGGGGCAGTTAAGGGACATCTGTATTTCTGAACCAAGCAACCTAGCTACAGGCGGTTTGTGCTTTTCTTCTGAGTTTTTAAGAATTTGTTGGGTTGTAAGAATCTGCCATTAGAGGGTACCTCTAACTTCATTTTCATTTTACAGATAAAAGAAACAGGCTTGGAGATCACAAATTCTGAAACCAAAAAGACTGCTTAGGCATGAATCTTCCAACAGCATTCCTAGCAAGTCCTCTGCTCTTTGTTTGAACACCATTAAGCCCAAGAAACTCACTACCTGATGAAGATAGTCTGTTGGGCAGTTTGTTCTTATATTAATATGATACTGAAATACGTTTAACTACAAATTCCACGCGCCCTTCAGAAACTAATTCCTCTTCTGCATGACAGATCTTCAAATATTTAAATGCAGCTCTCACTCGTGTTCTGCTTGCTCTTTCTCCGTGAATCTAAACACCGTGTCCTTGAAGTGTTTCTGCTCATCACGAGTGCCTCTGTCTGCCTAATTCCCTTCCAACTGCTTCAGCTGTGCAAGTAGTCAACCGCCACCTTGATTGTCCACCGTTTGCAGAACCTGGTCTGCGTGCCACGTCAGTGCCCTCTTTTACCTGGTTGGTAATAAAATTCTGCACAAGACGTGGTCAGGCCAAAACCCAGGATTCTGCTAGAAATATTTCCTCTGGATATAACTAGTGCACTAACTAGAAACATTTTGAGTATGAACATTTATTATGGTTATGAGCCCACACACGTTTTTATCATCATCCTGCCTTCTCTGTAATAGACCAGGTGTCAGTTAGCTTTCTTTGCAATGGGTCAGAGAGTAAATACTTTAGGCTTTCAGAGCCTAAAATAAATGGTTCTCTTATAGCCACTCAGCTGCTGTTGTAGAGCAAAAGAGCCAGTGTCTAAACAAACGGCTGTGTTAGGATAAAACTTTATTTGAAAAAAACAGGCAGCGGGCCAGATTCAGTGTAAGAGCCAGTTTGCCAATCCCTGGTCTAGATTCCCACTTTGCTAAATTTTAGATATATTATGTCCATTCTTTTTTTTTTTTTTTTTTTTTTTTTTAAATTTAAGACCAGTTAAACAATGAGGGCAACGAAAAAGGTGTCCGGCATGATTTTTTTTCTCGGTGAATCTAAGTGAGCGGTCGGTATTACTGTTTCCCTAATTAGTCACAGAAATTCCCTTCGTGATACACTCCAGAATCTGGCCCTGGGGGTTGACCTCGGGGTCGCCGGTTTACAGTTTTCAGGATCTACTTCCTCTTTTTAATAATTGCAACTACACTTAACCCACTTTAACTTCTGACTCTTCTGCCAGATCCCTCAAAATTCCCTGGCCCCGGTGTGGCAATGTTTTGATTGCCTCCCCAACCCCCTCTCGAATGTAACATCTCTCACTCAGGCAGTGACATGCCGGAGCCGGGCTCCCGCCAGCTGGTGAGAGCCAGTTGCATGCACCCCTTCCCAGTTCCACACTGGTGCCCTGAAATCAGCTACAGTGAGGAGGATTCCCACCACGGAATCAATAAACGGTACAAATCAGGGCTTTCCCTCCTTCCCTCCCTCACTGCATCCCAGCAGTTCCATCACCATGGCGACCTCGATGCTGCCTTACAGCTCTCTTGCCTTATCTTGGGTTTATTTCTCTCTTAACAATATTCCTTCCAGGTATTGTAGCCTGAAGACAGTTTTTGCTGACACAGAAAACAGAGACAACACCGTTGCTTGAGAAAAACCTGAATTCTCCATCACCTGTGTGTTACTGGATGCGGGTGGTGGGTTTGTCCTTTCCTTGTCATTCTTGCTCTGAACGTAGCTACTAAGAGGTTGTTGGGTTTGCCCTTAGCGTTTCTGGAAAGCCGTAAGTCACTGGGAGAATGTAACCGTCCTAGCTATGTTCTTAGAGGTTTCTGCCTCTCTTCCAGACAGTCTTCCTTTATGGTTTGCCTTTGCTACATCTTTTGCCTGTGTCTTTTGAAATTCCAAACGTGTTCTTTCAGCATGCCCTATCTTCCCGCTGTTATCCTTTGTGGCTGCCAGGGTAGATCCCAACTCAGAGAACTGATTCCAGAAGTTTAGGTGGTTCCCTAAGTTAGGACTGAAAATCATTTTCTTTAACCCAATGCGTATGCCAGGCTGCCATGACTGCTTCACCATTCGATAAAAGAAGATACTAGGGTTATCTGACAAACCTGAAACCTTCTTTTTAACAATTTAATTTGAACTGTGTTCCCTGACAATGAGGGTAGGTCTTCTGGGAGCAGATGAAACCAAAGCTTTCTCTCTGACTTACGTCTAAGAGACTCAAGAGCAGACTCATATGCACATCATGGCAAAAACCTGAGGCCACATCCCACATAAGAAGCCACTTCCTACCTACTCCATGACGTATGGCCACATATCACGTGCCACGGCCTGGTGGTCGTGGAACACGGTCTGATGTGTGATCTGGCTGCAGGTTTTTGCCATGATGTGCGTAGAGTCTGCTCTTGGGTTGCAGCTCGTCCAAGCATGTGGGGATCAGGGCTGGACAAACATTGCCCGGTCTGTAAAAATCGTTAACCAGGGCCGGGAGCCTGGCTTTCTCATTTGGCTCTTGGTTACCGTTTGTTAAATACTGCAACTAGCTACCAGAATATATGAGAGCCCAGTGTTTTTCAAAAATGAAACGACGTAAACAAATAAATGAGAACCACTCACCTTCCAATGATGTGAGCCTGGCATGACACTCAGCGACATGCCCCTGAGCTATTTTATAAGGAAGAAAAAAATCCTGGCCCCTTCAACTTAAAATCTCTAAATCTTTAATAGTGGACATACGGGGGGGGGCGTGTATATGAAGTCAATGGCCTTCTCTTTAATGTACTTGGAAGTGTGAGCGTGGTTCTGTTTCATCACTTGTCTATGGTGCCCACGGTACCAGGAGATCAGATTCTCTCCCTGCTGCTGCTAGTTCCGAGTCCTCGCATTTCTGAGCAGTCCCTTTGATCGTGTTTTCCTGCATTTATAAACTACATGGAGATGGCTCAAGTCCTACAATTCACTCTACTGAATCTTTTATTTAGAAGGTAGACAACTCACAAAAACAGACATGCACACTTCTTTGTCATGTCTTTTGAAATGGGGGCTGTCAATCTTGATTAAAAGAAAAAGCCGTATTATTATGTGATGCTTAACCTTCCAGGAAGCAGCGTGTGCCCATGCAGGTGAGGAAGGCAGTGGATCTCGTCACATAAACAACTTTTATATCCCCCATGGCTGACTGTGTCGGTGACAATGGCCAGGTGGCATAACACACTGCCCCATAAAACCACCATATTGCTCTGTGAAAGTTACACTCTATTTGATAGAAGAAAAGACGTTGAATTGTGTGTTGGTGAAAACATTCTTCATCATTCTAGAATAGGAAAAAACCCAAGCCTGTAAACTTCTCAATGTGCTTGCCAAATCCATTAGATTAATCTAATCACCCAAAAATGTCAACAAATAAGCTTTTTACCTAGTTGAAAATTTCCATCTTATAAAATAAGCCACATTTCTCCTTTTACCGAAAGAAGGGCTCTGTAAGAAACTCTTTGCGTGCACCGTAATTATGTTATAATGTTCTTCATTACACTGGACGCACAAGCTCAAAATCAGTATTAGTCATACCACACTGAGATCTTTATTACCAGGAATACGTGATATAAAGTTTTTACACCATAAATGTTCAGCTTCAATAGGCAGATGGTAGCTACTGGATTCCCCAAACTGGAGCACGTTATATTTAAACACAGTTTGACGGTTCACGCATTTGTGTAAGGGATTCGGATAATCCAAATTGAATTTGATGACATTTACAAATATTTGTGCTGTCTTATTGGATGGTTGATTCTCCTGTGGTCTTTTTTTTCCCTCTGTTTTTTTTCTCCAGGTCTTTCAAGGGGGGTCTATTGCATGAATCGACCAGTGGGAGATGAACTAACAGGTGTGGATCTCCAGACTAGCTCTCGCACTGACTCAGAGGCAGGGGATACAGAAGAGGAGAAGCGGTGAGCATCACCTCTTGCGAGTTATGGAAAGTGTCTGTATGTGGGAGGCCCTTACGAAAGGGAATGAGCTTTCTTTTTTCTCATTGGGTTTTCATGTAGCATCTGTGCTTTTAAAGGAGTATCCGAGGGAACGCCCATAGTAAAGCCCGCACGTTCAGAGCAATGTGGATGCTTGCGGCATTTTGAAAATGGAATTAGCTCACCTGACTTTAGGAATGTTAGGAAGTTTTATGTCAAAAAAAAATCTAGATTCTTGATTCTTTTGAAAAAGTGAAAATATAACAATGCAGCGATTATATCCTCACATAAAAATAATTTCTTATAGCTTCCCATTACACAAGACACGTGCCCCCATTAGCCAAGTGATCTCCCAACACGCCTGGATTCTGGAGGCTTTTTACACAACCTCCTCTGTACTACTCTTTCTGGAAGATACACCGCGTCTTCTGGTATATTAAAGCCTCTCTCTAAAGATTTCTGCTTTATTCTGTATAAAAGATTTTCCCAAATATATTCGATTATGGAAGTTTTTTCCCTCCACATTTTGGGATGGTCTGTTCTAGATAATTCTTCGGGTTTATGATTTCAGTTTTTACTCCAAAGTTTACAGATGAAAGGCAATTTCTACTATATTATTTGGTATATGGATCTGGACCACAAATTAAAAAAAAAAAATTCTGATTTCCTGGTGTGAATTTTATGCTACCTTCTGGCAAATAGTTGTGAAAGTTTTTGGGACACCTCGATTTCGCAGCCAGGATTCTATCTCTAGATGCTTTCCCAGGCCTTCCAGATGCAGAATCAATTTATCCGGTCAGAGCGTTTACACGTTCAATCACACTTCAGGTTATCTTAGCAGAGACGAAGGAGCCTCTGGATTTGGTCTGAGCTTTAAATTAAAAAGCCCGGACTACAGGCCCGAATGTGCTCCTGGTCTAATAAGAGGCCCTACCAGTATGCATTCCAGAGAATAGGTTTTGCAGAAAAAAAAAAACACACTTGTATGATAGGGTAAGTGACCGGAATGTATTATGCTATTATGCTAGCTCTAAGAAAACGAAAACCTAAGTAGATATTTTCTTCTATAAAGCATTTGCTGAGTTAACTTCCAAAAGAGAAGATGGTGAATAGTTTCTTTTTGGGAAGGTGAGCCCCACATCATGCCCGTGACCACTCTGGAAGCCCAGCGATCGGATTTGACATTTCGTCTTGCTGACTGAGGGCCCTGTGGTTATAGTCATGAGTTTCTGGTCTTCGAAATATTGGGGCTGGAAATCGTAGCCACGATGCAAGCAAAGATCTCGTGGAAGAAGTTCTGGCTGACTGTGAGGGGCTGGGCAGGGTGTTCTCTGGATTTAGTTAAAGGTAATTTAGTAAAAATAAATGCCAAATAAAGAGGACAAGTAGGTTTAGAAAGAAGTTATTTACCGCTTTAATAGGGCTGTCCAACATTTGGTCACATAGATCATTCTGAAACCTGATTGCTCTCATAGGCTTCCTATCTCACCAGGGGATATCTGAATACTCTTGGGAAAAGCAAATCAAACATTGAAAGAGGCGCCACGGTAAGCCTGTGGCTACAGCAGTATGTAGTGAATGATGCCAGACTTTGGATCTAATCGGGGGACATTTCTGCAGCCTGGGACAGCCATACAAAGCCTTGAGACACTGTATTTACAGGACTTATTAATACAGGGATCCATATCCTGACTCTGCCAGAGTCTCAACAGCATGGTAGAGCAGCTCCCTCGAGAATCCTCATGTTCCTGTATGTGGAAAAGCTAAAAATATTTTCCTGGAAGAGGTTAGAACGGTTATTATATATCAGTTGAATACAAAGTATGGTTATGTAAGTCAAGCTCGCATGCTAATATCGCACAGGGCAGAAAGCAATAAAACAGGATGATGTGCTTCCCTGGGACATCCGGTAGAAGCAGAAGGAAGCTCTCCACTCGGTACCGTGACGATGCCTCCCTCCCGATCCAGGAGTCCACCTGTAGCCGGCCTTCCAGAGCCAGCGCCGACTTGAATTCTCAAAAGGGCATGTGTCTTCCTTGCCGATAGAGAAAGAAATGACAAAGAAAACAGACCCAACACCCAAAACTCAAAGGGGTACACATCAGCCGTCTCAAACTGTGGTACTGTTCATTTCTTGAAGAGAATATATAATATTTCAAAATATTATATATATACATATATTTCAAATGGTACAAAGTAACTCTAGATTCAAATTAGAAGATAGTTGAGCGTTCTTCATGATCCCAAAATATTTCACTGAGAAAACCCTTTTTTTTTTTTTTAAAAACCCACTTTCCCTGGTGTTGCCCATAACTTGAGTCTTCTCACTATAGGGTATTTCGATACACACAGTAAACGCACTGTGATCATCTGGTAGCCAGTCAAAGTGCAAAAAAGAAATCCATTTGGCTCGTCAACGTGTGAGATGCTTTAAATTCTCAAAATGTGTTTTCCGCAGGGTTGGTTTTCCTTTACTACCACAAATGCTTCTGCCGTTAGGTTCTCGGGTGAATCTGAAACCAAAGAAAGAAAAGACATTTCAGGGAGAGCAGAACAAAGGAAATGTGATCATGCAGAAAACGAGGACCTCTTGGATGTTTCAGGATTTTGAACTCAACAGAAATCTTGACGTTTAGAGCAGCAGTTTGTTCAGATGGTGATCAAGTATACTGACACGCAACCATGTTTTCATCGATGTGTTAGATTAATTCTTGTCACAACTGAGAAGAGAGAATCTTGGCGCAATGTCTATAGGGGACTGGCCTCATGGGTTGCACGGGGCTCTGCCTTGGAAGTGGCCCCATGCTTGGTTTAGTGCATCATCTTGAAATCATTAATAGTTTTTGGACAAGGGCCCTGAGTTCTCATTTTACACGAGGCCTTGCAAATTCTGTCATTTGCTGTCCTCCGGCGAGGATTTGAACCGAGTAGGTCATTCATTCCACGGCCTTTGCAAGTTGGCCTGCTGTAAGACACAGAGGGCTGGCGTGAGGGGAGGTTGCTGCCAAGGTTAGACCAGATCTATGCAAGAACACAGGAGACCTCTGCAAGGTGAGGAGCTGCTCCGCCCCATGGCACCATGTTCAAGGGCAATCGAGAATATACTCCTATAACTGTAGACATATTTTAATCCATTTGAATATGGTATCAAAGACTCCGATAGTTTTAAAAAATGCATGCACAGAGAATCACTAAGAGCACAAATAACAATTCTAATAAAGTTGAAGCCTCTAGAGTTCAAGGAAATAAGGCATTTTCCTTTATTATCTTTTAATTCTTTATAGTTTTAGAAATTGAGTGTTGAGTCCATTTAAAGTTTTCAGAGTTACTGAGTTATTGCAGGGACAAAAACAAAAGTCTGCATTCAAACGTGGATTGGGCCAGGGGTAGAATGTATGGGAAATCTTCACACATTTATTTTCTTATCCTCATGTTAAAAATAATAGATTCTTCTTCCAAACCTTGGTTTCCCACATTCCAGTGACCTTTATCACCTTTTGTTTACACTGTCTCCTTTTTCACCAAAAGAAGGGACAAAGTGACATTCACAAAACTAAATTGAAACTGTCTTTCTTCTACCTCTGCTCTCTCCTCCCCAATCTTAAGCCCTGTCCTCTACAGAAGACCAAGGGTTCACCAATGTCCACACCACATATATCCCCAAGACCTTAATACACAACATTTAGACTGGCCACAGGCCAAGGAGGTGCGGCCATTCACTGCTTAGTGTGGTCAGCACGGGCAACTAACTTTGACACACAAAATGAAATGTCTCCATTTAATTTTATTCAAGTGTTTTATACAGTGTTATGAAGCATTTATTTTGTTTTCTGCATCACAAATCTTCAAGACCCAGCGTCATTTATTGAAAAGACGATACGGAGAAGAAAGAACAAATTAAGATTCATGACACAGGGGTTGGAATCAGAGATGCATATTTAAACTTGAGTCGCCCTTTTGGGAGAATAAGGGTGGGATTTGTAACTGGTGGAGCTTGCTTTAAAAAATATCCAGTAAATGACGACACACACAGGTGGATATTCAAGTGATACACATACGTGTGACTATACTGGTTGGCAAAGTACTGACATGCTTTTGTATTAGTGGGTAAACAGTTACTGTCTTAAGCGTCCTGAGCATCTTTCTACCCCTTTCCCCTTTAGGAATCCCAGACTATCCAGTACCTATAGGGATAAGATCTTGCTAGTTGAGCCTTTCCACCGTGCTCAGCATCAGGGTACCCACTCTGATGTGTTGGACCACCCCACCCTAAAGGTGGTTATATATTTTGAAGAACACTCCATAGTCAACCAGAGAAATCAAGGAATGGTCATTCACTTCACAAAAACCTTTTCAGTTCTCTAAAAGATCATCAAAGAATTCCTTTAAAGAACCCTTAGAAAATGGCTGTACATCAATGCAGACTTTCTCAGCAAACCATCCTGGTGCACTGGGCAAGACCTTTATTTGATTATCATTCTGAGCACCACAGAGGTGGGAGGAACTATCCGAATAACCGTCTCACTGCTCCTCTTTCCTCTGGCTATAGCAACCCAATTTAACTGATGGCTCAGTCACAGAGAGTGTGGGGAAAGTCAAGTTCAATCTCTAACTTCTTATTCACGGGCGGACACTGATCTGCATAGTTAAGAATGTTTTCTGCAAGGGAAGAGTCCTCCGCTCCTGCTCAAACCTTCTCTGGATGTTGTTTGTACAACACAAAGACCAACAGCACAGTCTACAACATGCACGAGACATGAAGGCAGTGAACTTACTCTTGTGGTCTTAATTTTGTTGCCTGTAGCGCACATCCATCCGGAGTTGTCCGGGAGGGTCTTACATTCTTCTCCCTCCAGGCAGGGCTCCATCTCACACCACCACTTCCCAATCACTATGGAGGCTGCAAAAAAACAGGGAACAATTACGTGTGCAATTCACCCAAACAACCTGAGTGCTGATGCTGGGTCCCTCTGCAGATTTTCATGTTCTCTGAAGCTCATGAAGTCCTCTTCAATCTTCCATGACTAGCTATGAAATCTCTATTAAGAAAAATGAGGTTTTAATGCATACATCTCATAATGCAAACATAATTATGTTGTCTGGTCTCATCAAGCAGCATGTTCTCCAAAATCTCCTTGTCTGATGAAAACATACAGAATGGGAAGACTTAGGAAGGAGACCAATATTTCACCCACAATATTCTTCCTTGACAATTTTGAGATGGCTCTTCAGAGCAGCCTGCAGACAGAAATAGCCCTGCAAAGACCTTCAGAGGGCAAAGGGGAATTTTCCCCTCAGTCCCTACACTTAACATTTTGGGTCCTGAGGAACTTTTGTGCTGCTAGTTTTTGTAGATCATAGACCTTGTACTATTTCTTTTCAGTGAAGGGGACAAAATACCTAAACACTGTTCAGAATGACTGAGGCATTCTTTATAGAAATGGCAATTTATCTACCCAGCATTGAGGTTTATCCCCTAGCCTAGGGCCTTTCTTCAAAGGCCTACCAAAAAAAAAAAAAAAAAAAAAGAAAAAAGAATTGACTGAAAATACAAAAGAAAAGTTGCAAAATAAAAATCAAGAGTAGTAATACGTGAAAATATTTCTTTACAGTTGAAAGTTGCTATGGGTTGTGGTTTCCTTTTATTTAATAATATGTTTGATATGATTGGGGTGAAAATATCACAAGTTGAGTGTCTGATAAAACAGCCCTAATTTTCAGGGTGAGATCGAGGATGATGATATTAAAAAGCTGGCAATGAATTTTGTGTATGTATTGACAGCACGTTTTTGATCACAAGATTTTATAAGACCAGTGATTACATTTGCTCGACACATATTGGGGATTATTATACCTTCTTGTTGAATTGAGTCCTTTATCATTATATAATGACCATCTTTTTTTTTTTGTTTGTTTGTTTGTTTGTTTACCATTGTTGATTTAAGGTCTATTTTATCTTATATGAGGATAGCTACTCCTGCTCACTTTTGGTTTCCATTTGCATGGAACATTTTTTTCACCTCTCTTAACTTTGCATCTGTGAAAATCTTTTCAAGTTAAATGGGTTTCTTGGAGACAGCATATATTTGGGCTATGTTTCTTTTTTTTAAATCGATTCAGCCAATCTACATCCTTTAAGGGTGGCATTAAGACCATTTACACTCAATGTTGTTATTGATGTGTGAGATACTGTTCTGATCATCATTTTGATTGTTATATAGTTGTTTTATTCTCTCCCTTGTGTTACTGTTTTATAAGACCTATGAATTTCAACTTTGGGGTGTCTTTATACTGGTGGGTATCCATTGTTCTGTTCCATGCCTAGCACACTTTTAAGCATTTCTTGTAGGGCAGGTCTAGTGGCGATACATTTCCTTAGTGTTTGCTTGTCTGGGAAAGCCTTTGTTTCTCCTTCATTTATGAAACTTAGTTTTTGCAAGATACAAAATTTTTGGCTGGCAGTTATTCTGCTTAAGAAGACTAAAGATAGAACGTCATTCCTTTCTGGCTTTTACAGTTTCTGTTGAGAATTCTGATGAGTTTTCCTTTGTAAGTTACTTAATGAATCTCCCAGGTGTTCACTGGGCTTCTTGTCTATTGATAGATGTCTAAATCTCTAGCAAGACCAGGGAAGTTTTCTTCAATTATTTCCTCAAATTGATTTTCCAGGCCTTTTCCTTCTTTACCCTCCGAGATCTCTATGGTTCTTATATTTGGCTATTTTGCATAATCCCATATTTCTCATAGACTTGTTCATTGCTCTTAATTTTTGTTCTTTATTTTTAACTGATTTGGTTTCAAAGGACTTGTCTTCAAGCTCTGAAATTCTTTATTTTGCGTGGTCTAGTGTGTTCTTAAAACTTTCCACTGTTTTATATTTTCCTAAATGAATTTTTCATTTCTAGAAGTTCTTTTTTTTTTTCAATATTTCTACCCCTTTAGTAGATTTTTCATTCATTTCCTGAATTATTTTCCTGGTTTCTTTGAGTTTGTTTTCCATTTTCTCTTGGATCTCATTGAGCTTCCTTAAAATCCATATTTGGAATTCTTTGTGTCATTTCAGTATTTTCATTCTGGTTGGGATCCATTGCTAGAGACTGTGTGCTCCTTTGGGGGTGGTCCTCTTACTCTGATTTTTCATACTTCCATTGTTCTTGTACTGATTCCTAGAGCAGCTGTCACTTATTGTTTTTAAATTTTCTTTTGTTTTGGTGGAGCTTCCCCCCCACTCTTACTTAAGGGTGTGCCTGTAGCACATGTTGGGTAAAGAACTTTAGCTTTGCTTGTGGATACTTTGATGGGGGTCTAGGTTCTGGATGGATACATTGGTTATAGATACACTTAGTGTTGTGGTTTGCTCAATTAATAGTTATTTGTAGATTATAGCAGTGGTGTATTATATGTGTGGACAGACTCCCTGTCTTTTGTCAACAAGGGGAGAGGGGGGTCTTTGAAATCTTTTCTCTTTCATGGGCTCAGACCCATCCACGACTCTCCTTGTAGTTCTGCTGGCATAGGCTCCCTTGCTTCCCAAGATTAGTTCACAAATCTCCCCTCTGTATCTGTGAGCAACACAATTAAGTCTTGGGGGTACAGGATCCTGCTAGCGGGCCTATACTCTAATCTCCCAAGTTCAATCCCTGACCATGGCAGGGAAAAAAGCATGCTGGTCCTTACTTGCCTGTGGAGTGCCCAGGCAGGCTTAATGTCCCTCTACTTTGGGGAATGCCCTGCTTTACTGGAGCATCCAGGCAGGCAGCACCTGGGAGGGCTAGTGGGCAGGAAACTCATAGTCGAAGCACTTTCTGGTCTGCTGCTGGTCTTTAAGAGGAAAGGCACGAACCCTGCTCTCTTTGGAAGCCTGAGTGTGGTGGGGGCACCAACAGAGGGAAAGCAGCCACTCCAGAGATCCCCAGCTCAATCATCCCTTGGGGCGCACATACCAATTCATGTGGGAACTGCCATGGCTGTGTCAGCAACTGTGGGCAGGGGAGGGGAAGAGGAGAGTCTGAATGGAGGAGAGCTGGCACTCTGGTCCTCTTTGTCCCAAGGGGCCCTCCTTGGCTTGCTGTACTCTCTTCTGCCCCGAAGGCAGCCTGCCCTGAATGTCCAAGCTCTAGGATCACACAGTTCCCCCAGGACCCACGGGTTCCCTATGGCCACTGCAGTCTGGGCAGGTGTTGGGAAATGTTTGTGAGGGGGGGCAAGTGATAAGAAAACTCAAGGACTGAAGTTTCCTGGGCAAGACAAAGGCACATAATGGGTAGAAAAGCAATATGGCACCTGCTGCCTTGGGTTGGGTCTGTGGTGAGGGGAGCAGCCCTAGGGGCCTGGCAGCCAGGTTCTCTGTTCTCAAGAAGTTCCCAAGGAAGGCCCCTAGGGACAAAAAGGACCAGAATGCCAGCTCTCCTCCATTCTGGCATTATTCTCTCAGAATTACACTTGGGTTTTTTTTTTCTTTTTCTTTTTCTTTTTTCTTTTTATCTAAAACTTTTCCTTCTTTCTGAGATGATCTGGTGATGGACATCTCTTGTCAGACATCTTGCCTCCTACCTCCTCTTCCCTGCTTTCAGAATTCAGTCTTCCTCAGTCTTTACTTTGTATATAATTACTATGTATGATCATGTAGGCAAAGTCATGTCTAATCTATTATACCGTCAATGTAAAAAATTTCTCAAGGATAATTTCACTGTGCTTGATGTGGACCAGACCAAAGTACAAAAAAGGCAAGTCCATTGGATAGGGCAAGCAAGCATAGGAGGTAAAATCTTATAAACAGCACCATCCATATGTAAGACAACATGATATTTTGATAAAACACAGAGAAACATAAGACACAAATCTTCCACAGTGTACAGAATGATTATGAGAGTTTAATTTTTTTTCCCTTTTTGATGGAAGCACTCTCTATCCAGGCATGGAGTAGGGGAAGATTCTAGTCATGGCCAAAAGAACGTATTTGTGTCAATTAATAGCTGACAATAGTAAATAAGAGAAGCACATTTATTGGCAGGAAGAAAAAATACATAGTGTTAAAAAGGACCAAAAATAAATTGTAAAACTTCCGGTAACATAAGATAAAAATCAAGGCTTGCTAGTATTTATTGAAAATCTATAATCTGAAGCTCCCTTTTGGCTGGTGCTTAATCAGAACCAGTCTGGTCACATTTACTACCACTTATGATGCTCAGCTCTGAGCGAAAGAGCCTTTCCCAGCAGTCCGTAGCTTTGTCACTCTTTTGTCATACAGGCATGCAAATCATGGACAGCTGCCAGTGGGGTCAGCCTTTAGCACTTTTTGCCTCCTTCTACAGAGCCCTGTTTCCCCTCCTTTTTCAGGCTGCTCTCTGTCCTCTTGGAGCTGACCTACTTTGTTGCAAGCTAACAAAGCAATTTCCCTTTCTCTTAAGCATGAATGTCTCCTGAATGAAAATGTAGACATTAGGAAAAAAACATATATCTCGAAACCCATGTATCACCTTTAATTCAAGGTTGTTTGGATCCACTGGCTCATAGGGAAAAAGAAAAGTCTTTCAAAGAATAAAAATGTCCTGAAACCTGCTTATAATATCTAAAAATTCACGTTTCAGTTGCCTCTCCTAAATAGAGTTTGACGGTCTGGCATTACCCTCTGGCATTTAGAACCTGGTTCCTTCTTCCAGTTGTAGGGAAGTTTAAATTTTTCCCCTGAAGCTTTGATAAGTTGAGTCTATAAAATAAACTGCTAATAGATTAACAGGGGGAAAAAGGCATACACTTTTTTTTACGTGCGCACATACGCATGGGAGTCGTACAAAACATTAAAACTCAAAGGCAAGGTGGTTGATTCTTTTATACCACCTTCAGCTTAAGGAAGGAATCGGGGCTTGAATTGTGGCAAAACAGGTCGGGGGAGGGGGAAAAGAGGAGAAACCTGGCTAGCAAAGGCAGTCATGCTAGGCAGAGGGACCTTCACAGGTGGCAGCCCTCAGGGAGAATAAACAGGTGGGCGTCAAACTCTGAGTTAATGTTTCCCAGGTATTTGGAGAAAGCCTGTTTGCATCTGTTGTTTACTTCATTGATTTCCCCTACAGATACAAATCTCCCCCCACAAAAGACAGCTTTGCGGGGCTATTTCTGTCTACAGGACCTCTGAACAGCCATCTCGAAATACATCAAATAAGTAATTTTGGGGGTAAAATATTTTAGTTTCCTTCACAGTGTTGCTTTATCGAAGATGCTATGAAACCAGTTTTGTTTCTGATTTGCATATTACATGGTCATTTTTGTATATCTCACTTTATGTCCAGATCAAGCTACAGTGTCTTATCCTAATTTTCTCGTAAACTCATGTTTCCAATGATATCTTTGTTAAAAAAAAATCACGAAGTGAGAACTTCAAAATTGCCTCCTCTTCTCCCTAACTGGAAGCTACCTAAAACTTTCAGATGGCTGTAAGGGGAACGAGCCATTAGATTTCATAAAGTGAGCTAATATCAATGCTATTTAACTGTTTTTATAATTGTGTCTTGTGGAGATACTTACGATAAGTGATGGAAACCAAGATACGTCAGCCCAAAATATACTTCTTTGGCACGTTTTGATAAGGCAATCCAGAGGGGCTGCAATCACCGAAATAGCTCTGAAAAGCTGTCTCTTGTCGGGGAGAGGTGCATTTAGAAAGGAAATCTGCATTAGGGAAGTAAATAGCAGATGCAAACAGGATTTCTCCGAGGCACCCCCCAAAGAAACTGAAAGCCTGACACTTTTTGTCTCAGTGTATTGGCAGTGGGCAAATGAACCTGGTTGAGTGGCAATAATGTGGCTCTTTTTGGGACTTCCATGTCCATGTAAATAATTTTGTATACTTTTTGTCCTGTGGATCTGTCTATCATCAATTTTAATAGACTTAGAGTTGAACCTTAAGAGAGAGAAGGAAATTCTCCCTGCTCCTACACAAGAAAAATGTAAGTATAACTAATTCTTAAATATCTTGAATTATGATAGTCAAGGCAAGAATAAAAATAACTAACACTTACTGAATGCCCCTTATATGTTTCTGTGTTAGGTACTTTAAATGCATTGTCTCAGTCTTCAGAGTAACCCTGAAACCGCCCCTTATAAAATTAACGAAGGGCCATAGGTGGAAACTGTTGTAGGGGCCTGAACTCTGCAAAGGTACAGGCACAGTTAAAAAATAACCAGCCATTGTTCCCTAGCTTGCTTTCCTATAATTGTTTACTGCTCAGGAGTCATAAGATTTGCAGCTCTCTTAATTGCTCCCATGGATAATATCACCCTGTGAAACCTCAGGCTCATATTTGAGATACACGCATTCCAGTGGACCAAGTGACCCAACCACACCAGTGGCCCACACCAAGGAACCGACTCAACTGGTTTCCTGACTTTTCCCAGGAACTGACTCAGCACAAAAAGACCACTTCTGCACTCCTATGATTTCACCTCCAACCCAATGAATCAGTGGTACTGATTCCCTGGCCCAGACCATCCTTAAAAACCCTAGTCTTAAAACTCTTGGGAGATGACTTTGAGAAATTTCTCCCATGTCCTTGCTCGGCCACCCTGTGAGAATTCAACCGCAATTCCTGCTGTCTCAGGGCATTGGCTTCCTTCCGTGAAGTGGGCAACAGAACCTGGTTGGGCAGTGACAACCCTATAAAGTAGGTATTATTATGAACCCATTTTACAGATGAGAAGATTGAAGCCTTAAGAAGTAACTTTCCCAAGCTTACATAGGTAGGAAGGACAGGAATTAACACTAGAATCCAGGCCTGTTTAACTATGAAATCCATGTTTTTCATCATTACAGTGCTAACTCATTCTAGTTTTGTGTTCAGCATTCAGAGAATTAAAAAAAAATATTGACTGCTACGTGAATGAATTCTCTGTGCTGAATTTCTATTGAAAATAAATTTCAGCCGGGTGCGGTGACTCACACCTGTAATCCCAGCACTCTGGGAGGCCGAGGTGGGAGGATAGGTCAAGGTCAGGAGTTCGAAAACAGCCTGAGCAAGAGCAAGACCCCATCTCTACTAAAAATAGAAATAAATTAATTGGCCAACTGAAAATATACAGAAAAAATTAGCTGGGCATGGTGGCGCATGCCTGTAGTCCCAGCTACTCGGGAGGCTGAGGCAGGAGGATCGCTTAAGCCCAGGAGTTGGAGGTTGCTGTGAGCTAGGCTGACGCCACGGCACTCTAGCCCGGGCAACAGAGCAAGACTCTGTCTCAAAAAAAAAAAAAAAAGAAAGAAAATAAATTTCACGTCAAACATGAACACTTGAGGAAAATAAAAATGTTTAATAATTTCTCATAAAATTGAATTAACTTAATAATTTGGGCAAGAGTCAGTTGATTACACTTGTTTTTTTCCTGGTCTGAGCCACACATTGCTTGATTTCCTTAGTTATAGCATTTTAATAGAGATTCCCACAAGTGAACAATCTCTGAAGCCATAAGAAACTTCAGAGGTAGATGTATAACTGCTACAAGGACTTTTTATCCCCTGGAAGAACTGAGTTAATTAACTATCAGCCACAAAAACCAATTTCTCTTATCTGTAGTGATTATGAAGGAGGATCTTTAAGGTCCCTGTTAACCCTCAGGTTCTGGGATTCACTCTATGAATTTGCCATGCTCAGGAAAATATCTGATCTTCACCTCCTTCCAGAATGTTCATCTTTCTTTGAGAGATTCTTAAAACCACTAAAGCCACTTTAATCATGAGTCTTTATTTCTCCCTTATACCAGGTCCTGGTGCTATAGAGCAAAAGAGAGACTGCCAATGGAGAATCAATCCGTTTCTCAGGATAAATCCTGAATAGAACAGAAATCCTTTTCTGTTATTGCTGTTCACTGATGAGGTATTTTCCCATGGAAATATAACAAGTCACTAATAAGCAGCAGGCTTAATAAATATAGAAAATAGCACTATATTGACTAACAACTGCAGTCGCTTTTCATCATTTCAATGTATAACGTCTGACTTTTAATTCAGCAAACATTTATCAAAGTACTACTTGATTTACTGAGAGTGATAAAAAGGAACATGACATAGTCCTGCCATGGAAGCTCTCAGTTTATCTCAGGATTTCCCAAGGGGGGGTGCTACCAAGATTTCGGCATAAATTCCAGTAAAGATGTATAGATGAGCAAAGTGACCCTCCAGTAGTAAATACATTATTGTGCTAAAAGATCAGGCTCACACTGCAATAGGAAGAGAAAGCCTGCTATAGTTTGCATGTTTACATGTTTGGATCCTCCAAATCTCCTGTTGAAATTTAACCCCCACGATGGAGGTGGGGCCTGATGGAAAGTGTTTGGGTTATGAATAGATTACTGCCCTTCCCTGGCGTGGTAGTGAGTGAGTTCTCTCTCTACTAGTTCATAGCGACACCAATGGACTAAGACGAAACCTTCATTCAATTACGGAAGTTCTTGAAAACAAGGCGCTTGGGCTGTTTTTGTTTAAGGGCGTAGTAAATCTAGATTCTATGAGCAAAAGGAAAGAAAACGTGATTAAATGGGGTGGTTGGGGAAGTTGAATCGGCAGCGGTGTGCAAGGAGGAAGCAGGAAGCCGCAGAGATACCAGTGAAGTGCCATGTGTTCAAAGGGAGAAGGGACAAGGTCTTGATTTTAGCTGCCTGTGCTAGAATTGTGAAGAGGGGCAGAGCCGAAAGCAACGTTATGAACAATTGAGGAAATGCTGCATCCCTATTCCATCTAGGCAGCAAGCTCCCTAAGGGTAGGGATCATACTGCCCTTATCTTTGAACGGCATGGAGTAGCTCACGGCAAGTTTCCAATTTATGAATGAATGAATCAAAAAAATGAGATTCGAAGAGAAAGAAAAAAAAAAAATAGTACCTATACCAAAGGGGTGTGAGGATTCCCTGACAAAATGTATTCAAAGCTCTTAGCAAAGAGCTTTGCGTCCGGCAGTCAGTAAATGTTCAATAAATATTAGCTATCATCACCTTCATTGGCGTCCTCATTTTCATCACTCTGAAGAATAAAATCACACCAAATCGAGAAGGCAATTCTTCGCAAGGTTAGAGAGTGAAGCGTTACTCTCCGATACGATGCCAAACTCTCAGCTTGCTCCCATGACTTACGAGAGTTTGAGCGTAGATTAAACGGTTGAGCATGTGATCGGTTCCTGTTCCCAGAAGTAGACTATACGGACGTCAATCAAGACAAATTTCCAGCCTCGTTCCTGTGCAACCTGTCATGCAATTTAAACCAATGGCTAGAGCTCCCTGAGAGGCGTGGGACAGCCCTCCAGCCTCCCTTTTTGCACAGGTTGTTGGGACAGCTGGTACAACTCTTTTCTTTCAACCGAAGACCTGCAGTGGCCACTGTGTGCTACTGTCTTTATCAGAGCAAATAGGAAATTAAGGGCATCGAATACCCTTCCCTGCAGCCATTGCAAACTTCCTCTTTCCTGTGAGCACAAATTTGAGGACAGGATCCAATTTGGAGGCATTATGTTGTGACTCCAAGTTCGTGGGTATATGATAGAGAGTTTGAATCTTAACCCCACCACTTGCTGGGGGTATGGCTTTGCTTAGGGCTCAAGACTCACGTTCCTCAATTATAAATGGAGTTAAAAATCACAACTGGTTACTGTGAATTTGAAACAAGGTAAGGCACTTGGCATAATGCCTAATAAACTTTATATTCAACACATGGCAGTTCTTACTATTATTTATCCATGTGTCCATCATTCGGCTACGTATAATCTCCTTCCTACAGTTAATGCCTTATCTTTAATTCCAGTTTGTACTAATTCTGGGATGTCTGCATTTCTTTGTTTATTCCTTACAGATCGGATTGTATTTATTCAGAGGATCTTCAATATATCTCAAAGACATACAGGGGATTACTAGCTGGTGATATAACTGAGTAGCGTTGTGCATCC
The DNA here is from genome assembly GCA_963574885.1 of Lepilemur ruficaudatus. Classification (NCBI taxonomy): domain Eukaryota; kingdom Metazoa; phylum Chordata; class Mammalia; order Primates; family Lepilemuridae; genus Lepilemur; species Lepilemur ruficaudatus. The sequence goes on from CAUYRT010076339.1 coordinate 24,050, forward strand.
TCTGCAAATTCTATTCTACAAGGGCTTTTTAAACCGAGGCAATTTTATCTCAGGGAGGGTGGAGGTGAAGGTATGGATTGGTAAATGGGCAGGATTCAAAGCCAAAAGTTAAGTGCGGTATAATTCCTTTGAGTGGTAGTTCTCCTTGAAGGTGTTTGGAGACAAAAGTTATCTTTTAGTCATTCAAAAGCTATTCCTTAACTGCTATGGTAGACAGAAAATGAAGAGACACAGTTCCCCAGTGAGAAAAGAACAGAACTTTTATCTGAGGAATGCAAGTCCTTTTAAATTACAGGGCCCAGAGAGACATTAAAATGAGGCAGCCATGAAGTCCTACTCTCCCCTTAAGCTATGTGTTCATCTCTAGAAACTGCTTACTATTGCCACAGGTAGCTGGGAATTAACCTAATAATGTCCCGCTGGATGCTGTAAACCGCACCCTATAGCTTAACAATGTATAGCCAATTATTAATCAATGTTATTTCTATAAAACAATGAGAATTCCTGATGAACAGCTTTGTATCAAGTCAGTCCCTATTTCCCTTTTCTGCCTTTTTTTTTTTTTTTTTTTTTGAGACAGAGTCTCACTCTGTTGCCCGGCCTAGAGTGAG
>CAUYRT010076342.1:0-13089 GCA_963574885.1 Lepilemur ruficaudatus
TTTTTAGTTGGCCAATTAATTTCTTTCTATTTTTAGTAGAGACGGGGTCTCGCTCTTGCTCAGGCTGGTTTCAAACTCCTGACCTTGAGCGATCCACCCGCCTCGGCCTCCCAGAGTGCTAGGATTACAGGCGTGAGCCACCACGCCCGGCCTATCTGAAAGCTTTTAACATATCATAAAAACTTTTTCATACATCAGTAGCTCATTGCACATAGAACATTAAATGCGTTCTCAGATTTCAGTTCAGTTGAGCAGGTAAACCAGCTTACTATAATTCTGAACTCGAGATGACAAGAGTTTTTGAACCGGATAGTTTTTTACATAAGGTAGTATCATAGGGCCGGGCATGGTAGCTCACACCTGTAATCCCAACACTTTGGAAGGCCTAGGCAGGGTGATTGTTTGAGACCAGGAGTTCGAGACTAGTCTGGACAACATGGTGAGACCCCTGTTTCTACAAAAAAAAAGTATCACGTAGATGCACAACTTGAGTTGTCCAGAATGGTTAGCTATTATTAAAGTGCTTATTTAGCAGTGCTTTATTATGTCATATTTGTGCAACACCTTGTAGATAGTAAGCATTTATTTATAATAGTTTATAAATTCCTCTAGTTCTTACTGACTCTCTAAATGCTGTGTAATGAATCAGTTTTATTCTTTCTCTTTTGTCTGAGAGGTGGGAAAAATCTAAGTCATAGAGTATGTTGGCATGGCTGAACATGGGAATGTGGAAAATTGACCTTCATCCCATTGTGATATAATTTCCTCCTTCAGCTTGAGATCGCAAGAACCACCCCTATTCCTATGCCGTGTAGTAATAGTCATATCCCCTTTTTTAGTTCCTTTAAAAGCCCTTCTTATCTGCATAAAGATTACCTAGGCTTTAGTGTATAGCAAATCCTGAGATTGTTTTAAAGAACTGTTCAAAGTTCCAGTTCACAGTTGGAATTTTTTACCCTCTGCTTTGAAGAGAGTCACTATAGATGGAACAACTTATTCAGGCTAGCTCTTTGAAACACCTGTGTTCCAAGTGAAGCCAAAAAAAAAAAAAAAATTCTAAAGCTTGAATCGAGTCTTTTCACCTCTCCATTAAAAAGTAAATATATCTCTAAAACTTCCCAGCTGGTGGGAATGAAATGCTGCCAGAGCTCCTAACTATTAGAGGGTAATATTGAATAACAACAAAGCCACACTTAATTTGAGCTTCTGAAAAGCCTCATAACCCCATTATCATTCTCCTGAACTGCTTAACCTTCTGGTTAACCTTCTGATTATTAGCCTCTTGACATTTAATTCAGGTGTAAGAGTTTAGGGAAGCCCATGGGATGGTATTTATTTGATCTTTTTTGTCATATCCCACTGTTCTGACTTTATTTCTGTTTTTTTAAGGTTGCTAGACACCAGGAGGCATGTGTTATGTGGAGACCTAGAGGTTTCAGAAGCCACTAAATATAACAGACCTGCCTTAATTGGAGGATATGGGGAATTAGTGGGTTTTTAGCCACTACATAGACCAGCTGAGTCTCCTGCTATCAACTCAATTTATTTGAGAGCAATACCTCAGGAAACTTAATAGACTTATAGCACACTAGCACAAATCTGAATTTTAGCCAGTTTATTTATGTACTACTTATATTACTTTCTTCTCTACATACCGTATGCCTGTCATTATTAAATATTAATCAAGAGCCCTGAATTGCACGATTGTTAATGGGTTTAATAATTACACGTTTAATTGACAGTCTTTTTAACACATCACTTAGAGTTGGCAAGGGAAGCAGATGGTAGAAAATAGGATCAGGTTGAAGTGGCATTTTTTTTCCAAAAGAAATATGATTTGCATGAGTAAGCAAAGTTTTGGGTTTTGTGTGTGTTTTTGCTTTTGGGGAATATGTGGAATATTAGTCAATTGCAGAATATTAATCTGATAGCTAATTTTTACCACGCTGAGCTCAAGGCTAAGAAAGAAACCCTTCAGGCTACTGGAAACCCATTACCAAAACCAGGAGTCCCCTGTGTGGGGGTTCTCAGAGGTCTCACAGAGATTAGCACTTTTAATTGCACCCTTGTGTTTCCCATATGTCCAAAAGCAATCATAGGTATTTCTCAAAAATAACATGTCCTGTAGAAAACTTTTCTTGATCTAAGAAAGGGCTTTTTGTCCTCATATGAGTGGACTCTGAAGGAATATGACTGTCATAGATATACTTTTCTTGTGGTGCCAAAAAACCCACGAGACCACATTAATAAAAAGTAGTGATATCCTTTTGAGATCACAGTGGCTTAAAGGAGCTTTTTTGAGTGGTTGCCAGATTGTTTTTTACTTTTGTTTTTTGGGTTTTTTCTTTGGGGAGGAACATCAGGAAGAAATAAGAGTACAGTAATACATTTGGCAAAAGGCCATAGACTTTGATATCACATAGTCCTGAGTTCAAATTCTTACTTTTTCCCCCATTACTAGCTTTTTGACCTTGAAAAAGTTATTTGCTATTCCTCCCTGAACCTGTTTCCGCAATGATAATGGAGATAATATTCTTCCTTACAGGGCCATTGCAAGGAACAAATGAATATAAGTATATAGGACATTTGGCACAGTATGTGGCATGTCAATGTTTAACCCAGTACCCTTCTTTCCCTCCTATAACAACAACAACAGCAATAGCAGCTGCCACCTAATTCTTGTTCCCTATGTGCCAGGCATTTATATGTGATTCTATCCTAGCAGTAACCCTGTGTAGTCGGTGTCATTGTGCCTATTTTATAAATGCAGAAACAGACTCAGAGAAGTTATTTAATTTGCCTAATGTTAGGCAAATAAGCTAATAAGTGGCAGAGTCAAGATCCTAACCCTGGTCATTCTGGTTCCAAAGCCTACAACACACTTCCTTCCACTGCTAAATCTGCTTAACTCATTTTAAAATCAGTTTCCAGGCCTTCTCCCTTTTGAAGTGGAATTATTTTATTCTTCTCTTTTTCTATGGTTTTATATTTTTGAGATTTACTTCGTCTTTTGAAGAACAGAGTACAAGTTTAGAACAAAGGCTGGGATATAGCAGCACCTCTGTTGCGTACTAGCTATGACCTTTGACTAGCTCTTTCACCTTTCTAAACCTCTTTGCTCATTTGTATTAATATAATGGAATCATAATAAGACTTCTTAGAGTAATTAAGAGTAGGTGAAAGGCCAGGCACAGTGACTCACGCCTGTAATCCTAGCACTTCCGGAGGCCGAGGTGGGAGGGTGACATGAGGCCAGAAGTTTGAGATCAGCGTGAGCAAGAGCGAGACACTGTCTCTGCAAAAAATAGAAAAATTAGCTGGATATGGTGTTGCATGCCTATAGTCCCAGCTGGTCAGGAGGCTGAGCCAGGAGAATTGCTTGAACCCAGGAATTTCAGGTTGCAGTGAGCTGATGACACCACTGCACCTGGGTGGCAGAGGGAGACCCTGTCTCAAAAAAATAAAAAAAAAGTAGGTGAGACAAAACAAATTTAAAGCTGGATTTCTAACATATAGAAAATTATAGTAAATATCAGCTATTTTTCTTTTTCGGTCAAGCTTCTGTGTTCATGAACATTAAACTCTTTTTGCTTCCTTTTTGTCCTGTCTGCTTGATTTCTACATGTTAATGTCAGTCTTTTCTTGACCTCTTGACTGTTGCCTTGCATTCATCCATCTTTTTTCTCTGTCTTGTCATTGAGTTAGCATGTTCTCTACACCCACTTAGTACCCAGTCAGTATTTATTGATGCTAATGATGGTGGTTAAACCAAGATGCTGTTGGCACCAGTCCTGCAGCCTGTGAGACTGCTTGAGTAATCATGACTTCCTAAAAACAGAAAAGTACTCAATCATCTTATTCATAATTGAAGGTCAGGATTTGATGTCAGCATTTGTTTTCTGCAGTGATTATGTAGCTTTTTCTGCAGAATTACCTTTGACAGTGGGGATAGTCAGGATTTCTGGCATGAGCCTGATTGATTACCATGTGTTCTTAAATTACTTCCTAAAATAGATACAACATCATAGAGGTGGGTTAAACAAATACAGAACATAGTACAGATTTGTTTTAGTTGGAGCAAGAGGTCAGGGGAGGCATGTCATTGAGGTGTAGTTGGCTGCCAGGCTCTAGATTCGTTTCCTCATCTTCTTGCCATAATCATTTTTGCATCAGAAAAAAATTATACAAATCTGTTTTTAATTGTAAGCACCCTGCTTTGTTCTCTGCCTTTTTGGTATCTTTACTGTGTTCCCATCTTATTTCCTTGATCCTCAGAAGATTCTTTTTATATTTTTAATGGCAATTTGTTTTATTATTTTTATTTTTATTTTCTGTTTATAGTAGGGACAGGGTCTCACTCTTGCTCAGGCTGGTCTCGAACTCCTGAGCTCAAGCAATCCTCCCACCTTGGCCTCCCAGAGTGCTAGGATTACAGGCGTGAGCCACCGTGTCCGGCCAGAAGATTATTTTTGTTTTTTCCTACCTCAAATTCTGTTCTCCATGAAAACATTTCAGTCCTCAGCAAACTTTGTGGGAGTCTAGCAGGATGTCTTGCTTATTGTTAATATTTGGGCACTATGCAGTAACAATTCAGCTGTAGACACTGGTGTGCATTATTCTAAAGAATGTCATATCATGGAGGTTCAAATTATAACCCATTAATGCTGATGGAATTATATAATTTTAGTATCCAGTTTTTTTAATAAAAGAAATTTAAAAAATTTTTTAAAGAAAAAGCTGCCCAGGCACAGTGGCTCATCCCTGTAATCCCAGTGCTTTGAGGGGCTGAGGCGGAAGGATCACTTAGGCTGAGAGTTCAAAACCAGCCTGAGCAACATAGCAAGTCACCGACTGTACAAAAAAAATGTTAAAAAATTAGACGGGTGTGGTGGTGTGTACCTGTATTCCTTGCTACTTGGGAGGTTGAGGCAGGAGGATCACTTGAGCCCGAGAGTTCGAGGTTACAGTAAGCAGTGATTGTGCCACTGTACTCTAATCCAGGCAACAGAGCAAGACCTTGTCTCTTTAAAAAAAAAAAAAAGCTATGCACAAAAATACTTTTCAACAAGCTGAGATAATCCCTCTACAAACTGTGGGATTATTTCTTATTTACAGTTGTGTTTTACCAGTGATGGAACTAAGACTAAAATTCACATGTTAGGGAGAAAGGAGTAAGAATACTGACATGGATTTGAGCAGTTACTTCAGATGTCTTAGGATTCAGTTCCTTCTAAAAGAAAAATTAGTTCTTTAGCATAACCTGCTTGTTGTGTTATGAGGATTCATTTAGATATTAATAATTCACATGCAGTGCTTCGAGAAGTGTCTGGCGCATAGTGAGAACTCAATAAATGTTAATTGCTTTAATCTTTATTCATATGTGGTTTCAAAAATTTTTTTTAAGGTGAACCATTTTAGGAAACAAAGTGGGTGTGTATATAAGTGTGTTGGACAGATATAGTATAGATAAATTACCAATTAGTGTGCATATCTAAATTAGAAATTTGTAGGAGCTGAAGAAAGCTTTTTTCTTTTTTTTTTCTTTTGAGATAGAGTCTCACTGTGTTGCCCAGGCCGGCGTGCCATGGCGTCAGCCTAGCTCACAGCAACCTCAAACTCCTGGGCTCGAGCAATCCTTCTGCCTCAGCCTCCGGAGTAATTAGGACTACAGGCATGAGCCACTATGCCCGGCTAATTTTTTCTATATATTTTAGTTGGCCAATTAATTTATTTCTATTTTTTTAGTAGAGACCGGGTCTCGCTCTTGCTCAGGATGGTTTTGAACTCCTGACCTTGAGCAGTCCCCCCACCTCGGCCTTCCAGAGTGCTAGGATTACAGGCGTGAGCGACCGCGCCCAGCCGAAAGCTTTTTTCTTGATGGTTTCTCACATGTGTAAATCTCTGTGGTTATTGGAATTTAGCAATTCTAATAATTTAGAGATCTGTCTCTTCAGAAGAATATATCTTGGTTGTGCTACTTAGATTCTCTTATTCCTGTGGATCTATGATGGCGGATGGCAAGTGTGGTGTATTCAATTCCAAAATAGTGCTTACGGGCTTTTATGAGATTAACAGCCGTAACACTGGTGTAATCTTTGGGTGAATTGTTTAAGTGAAACAATGGTGCTTGTTTGTCTGTCTCCCTGGTTAGGCTATTGAGTTACTCAGGGCAGTAGGCTGTCTTGTACACCATTGCACTTCTATTACCTAGAATGGTGTCTTGTACCTCCTGCTATTCAGAATTTGTTGAAGAATGAAGAATAACTTCGCATTTGAAAACACATGGCAATGGAACGATTCTAAAAACTACTTTATGTAATGTAGTATTGAATTTCTGATTTTGCTTGAAGCCTGGTTTTTGCAACATTTGAGTAATGGCCAGTCTTATGTATTCCATTTTCTGTCTTAATAGTAAACAGATTGAGGCAATATAATTTCATGGAAAGGGTCAGACTTCAGAATCATTACAACCTAGGTTTGAACTCAAGCTCTGTGTCAGGTAGCCTAACCCCACCCAGCCTCAGTGTGCTTGTCTCTTAAATAGAAATACAGTAGTTATAAATTAGGTATTATGAGAATTAAATGAGATGACATATAAAATGGCACATAGCAGCTTTAAAAAATGTTAATGTCCTTTCTCCTTTTCTTCTCGTCGTGGCCCATGATTGAAAGTAACTCAGCTATTTTTTATTCCATAGTAATGTGCATACAGTGATATTTGGTTAAGAAATTGGAATAGTAGACTTACAAAGGCAAGTTCCAACGAGAAATAGCTTGGTAGGTTAGAGAGAGCACTGGACTAGGAGTCAGGAAACCTAAGCTAGTCTTAGCTTTTTACTGACTGGAATGTAACCTTGGGTAAATCACATAACCTCTCTCGTCCAAGTTTGTGTTTCTAGTAAGTAAGGTTCTCCAGTGACTAATGCTTGAGAAAGCAGTAAAGAGGCTTAAATTTTTTTTTTTTTTTGAGACAGAGTCTCACTCTGTTGCCCAGGCTAGAGTGCCGTGGCGTCAGCCTAGTTCACAGCAACCTCAAACTCCTGGGCTCAAGCAATCCTACTGCCTCAGCCTCCTGAGTAGCTGGGACCACAGGCATGCACCACCATGCCCAGCTAATTTTTTTCTGTATATTTTTAGTTGTCCAGTTAATTTCTTTCTAATTTTTTTTTTTTTTTTTATTAGAGACGGGGTCTCACTCTTGTTCAGGCTGGTCTCGAACTCCTGAGCTCAAAAGATCCGCCCACCTCGGCCTCCCAGAGTGCTAGGATTACAGGCGTGAGCCAGTGGGCCCGGCCCCAGAAGCCTGAAATGTTAATATTTAAAATATCATAACAACTTTTTGCAACAACACAGAGACACTATTATTTCTCTTGGGCACCTGAGACATCAGAGCCACCTCCCCCGCAATACATTTGTAATTGTTCATTTGCATCATTCATTTTTCTGAAGCAAATCAGTACATTTGAAATCCATATTTCATCTAGCTACTTCACTAATTGCTGCAATCAGCAGCAATTTATTTTATAGCAGGCTATTCAAATTACCTTGAAGTTGGCATACTATGCACAGTGTGTTTTTAACAGTGTGTTTTTAATGGCAAGTTTTAATAGGGGAAATGGTTAATCTGCTAATATTCTCCTGAAAGCCTTAACTTTGGTCTTACAGTTTATCTTCACCCAATGGTAACTTAAAAGGCCTTAGCAAAGTCGTTGACGCAGTGGGTGCACCAGCTGTTGGAGAGGCTGTCCGATTTAGAAAGACCAGGAGAGGGAAAGAGCACCCTGTTTTTACTTTTGTTTGGAGACCCTCATTAAATTACTCAGAAACAATAATCAGATAGATGCTGTTCAAGTTAATGGCACCTCTGAGTCCCTGTCAAGAGAGCTTTATTTAATGTGCAACAGACCTGGAGTGATGCAGGTGCCTTTTCAGGCCTTCATTTAATTTAAGCTGCTTTAGTTGGCATGGCAACTAGTTGAGACATCTGGGAGACATTATGCTGGGGATTGAGACTTCAGAGGATTTCTGCTAGAGCAAAGCAGAAACCTTATCATAAGGTGATGTGTGTTGCTTCTAAATTTTTGCAGCTATATTTTTAAATCTTCAAATTCAGGAATTACATTTTCCAAAGAAAATTTTAAAAGGTTGGCCTGGTTGTTGCATTTTTTTTCTGTGAAGAAAAAACTTCTTTATTCATGGAGTGAAAAATATATTTTTCCTAACACTTTACTAAACTAAAGCTTGACAAAACTTATTCTCTGAACAGTGACTGTTTTAATTACTTTGTAAAAATCCTATAGCTTAAATTTTTCAGTCTTTTATGTTTAAAAGATATTAAAGGAAGAGAAAGCATTTCTATACAAAGGTAAACAGAAAATGGTAAAGATAGGGGTTCTGTATATTTTGCCCTGAATTTTCTGGGTAATTAGAATTTAATTAACCTGTCCCTATTCTTTTTTAACCAAACCTGTCATCTTCTCAAGAAGCAGAGATGTGAAAGTAGCATTCTTTTAAAGTCTCCTTTCTTAAATATTATAATAGAAGGTTGAATGAAAGTTTCTTCAAGTTCACAGATCCTAAAGATAGTGACATGGTGATGTAGTCATTTGTGCTTACCCACTGGTTTATATTTTGTGAAAAATTATGCACTTGAATGTGTGGTCTTAGTGTGGAGGAACTGACTTGCCATTTGAAATCGTGTTCTATATTCATTTTGAAAGCCTTTTCAGTTTTTTGATATCTGGTAATACTTTGTGTTAACCGTATGAAACTGTTATTGTTGTTGGTCAAAAATAGATTTGTCTGCTCACAACCCATAGGTTAGGGTGAACCCTGACCTGAAATGAAATGTCAGACTTTTTTTTCTGAAATGAGTAACTCTGAAATATCTGGTTAGAACAGTACTCATTCCAGGCAGACAATGTTTTCCCTTTTTCCCCCTTTCTTTGAAAATGTAGTCACTGTTAGAAGAAAACATATGACATTATTTCATACTTATTCTCTGTTTTTGCCTTTTGTATCAATTTATTCCATTTATAAGTCAAAGCAAGATTTTCTAAGTGCCAGCACTATGAATTCAGCCTGATAACTTGAAAATTAAGATGTTTTCTCTCTGCTGCTTGCATGCATACCAACTGTCACCGCTAACAGTAAAGATTCTGGCTTCATATCTTGGCTGCCAATTTTGTAGATATATGAGGCAGAATACAATATAACCTGCTCTTCACATCCATGCAAAAACTTTTCAATCCTGGCAGGCACAAAAAATTGTCAATAAACTCAGCAGATAGACTGACATCCATGTAGATAAATGCTTTGTAATTTTTTCTTAGGATTTTTTTTCCCCCCGAATAAAACTTCAAGTTGACAACTGTCTTAGACCATTCAGGTTGCTATAACAAAATACCATAAACTCAGTAGCTTATAAAAGAAATTTATTTCTCACAGTTCTGGAGGCTAGGAATGCCAAAATCAAGATACCAGCATATTTGGTTTCTGCTGACTGCCCACTTCCTAGTTCATAGTCTTTTCACTATAACCTAACATCGTGGAAGGGACCAATGATCTCCCTTAGGCCTCTTATGAATGGAACAAAGGTACTAATCACATTCATCAGGGCTCTGCCCTAATGACCTAATCACCTCCCAAAGGCCCCACCTCCTAATAGCATCTTCTTGGGACATTTCAACATATGAATTTTGGGGGGACACAAATATTCAGACCATAGCAAAACACTTAATACAGGGATGTCAGTTGTGAAGTGTTTGGGTTTTGTTTTGTTGTTTTTGTTTCTGTGTAATGTTCCTCTGTTTTTGTCCCTTGAGATTTCTGGAACCAATACAACTCAAGAATATTGGGACTTCTAATTAAAACTTGAAGGTGCAAATAGCAGTTTTTTTCCTGTCTGTATCCTGTGATTAAGATTTCCTAGTAGAAAAAAAAATTTTAATGTATACAAGAGGGTTAATATCCTTAATATGCGAAGCAGTCTTACAAGTAAAAGTTATCACCCCAGTAGAAAATTGAGCAAAGAACAGGAACAATTTCGTCTTGCTTTTTGTCTTTTTCTGTCTCTTGTGCTCACACATTAGTAAACACATAAACAGTTTCAACCTAAAAACACAGTTGATAGAACACAAATCTTTACTACTACTCCTTCCTGCAGTCTCCTTTAAATGTCATTAAAAAGTTAAAAATTCAGGCCAGGCACAGTGGCTCACGCTTATAATCCTAGCACTCTGGGAGGCCGAGGCAGGTAGATCATTTGAGCTCAGGAGTTCAAGACCAGCCTCAGCAAGAGTGAGACCCCCGTCTCTACTAAAAATAGAAAGAAATTAGCTGGACAACTAAACACATATAGAAAAAATTAGCTGGGCATGGTGGTGCATGCCTGTAGTCCCAGCTACTCGGGAGGCTGAGGCAGAAGAATTGCTAAGGCCTGGAGTATGAGGTTGCTGTGAGCTAGGCTGACGCCACGGCACTCTAACCCAGGCAACAGAGCAAGATTCTGTCACAAAAAAAAAAAAAAAAAAAAGTATTAAGATGCTCAGATCTTCTTCCCCTATCCTGCAGAAGACTAAAAAGGTTTATTCCCTGGAGACAGCATGCTGAAAGTTATGGTATCTCTGGCTCCTAGTCTCACTCACACAGATTCCTAGCAGCCTGGCCTATACCTCCTAAGACAGAAGATTAAAGGACTCTTTCCTGAAGAAATAGATTAACCGAAGAAGGAAGATCTATATATAATCAAGGGTCCCTCGTGAAACAATACCTTAAAGCTATAATAATATTATAAACATACAGTGTTAGAGGATTGCTTAACTCATGACATCTTACATAAAATGGAATACTATCTAAGCACTTGAAATGATATTAAAAATAAATATAATACCATGAAAAGAGTGCACAGTATTTTAAATTTTAAAGAAAGAATACCGGCAGTCCCTAGGTAATGGATGACCTGACTTACGGCATTCCATACTTAGGAACGGGCTCCCATGGCTCCCCATAAGGATAATTTATAATTAAATAATGAATAAATCAGCAACTAGCTTCTGTGCATATAAACTATCCCACATAACATAAGCGGTCAGTTGCGAACTAGCTTCCACGCATGTAAACAAGCCCACATGACCTAAGCAGTTAGTTAGCACAGCATCTTTATGCTAGGCTAGTCTCATTATTTACATGGTCGCTTACGTACAGTATCATTTTTGTCTTAACTTTTTTATTCGATTTTGTAAGTCTGTGTTTACCCTCATGACCATGCCTCCAAAGCAAAAGTCCACCGCAAGTCCAGGTGAGCCTGCAGGGAAGAGAAAGGTTCTACAATGGAAATGGTTGTAGAAATAAACATTCAGAGCAAGGCCAGTGCTGTTGTTCATTGGGAAAGCATTAGGCTTCAGTTGTTCAACTATCAAGTAATTATAAGGCTGAAGTAAGAATAATGGAACATATGAAAGACAGTGTTCCATTGAAAGCATCAATTTTTACTAAGCAGCATAGTGGATTAATTATTGAAATGGAATAGTTACTATTGATTTGGTTAGAAGATCAAAATAGGCTGGGCGCGGTGGCTCACACCTGTAATCCTATCACTCTGGGAGGCCGAGGCGGGTGGATCCCTTAAGCTTAGGAGTTTGAGACCAGCCTGAGCAAAAGCGAGACCCCATCTCTATTATAAATAGAAAGAAATTAGCCAAACAACTAAAAATAGAAAAAATTAGCCAGGCACGGTGGTGTGTGCCTATAGTCCCAGCTACCCGGGAGGCTGAGGCAAGAGGATCGCCTGAGCCCAGGAGTTTGAGGTTGCTGTGAGCTAGGCTGACGCTGCGGCACTCTAGCCCGGGCAACAGAGTGAGACTCTGTCTCAAAAAAAAAGATCAAAATAAGTGTAACATTCCTATTAGCCAAGTGTTTATGCAACATAAGGTGAGTGTTAACCTTCAATATTTTTTTTTGAAATTTCTCCTGTCTCCTATCTAAACTTTCAGGTAATTTTGTTTTACGTTTTGTTTGAATTAAAAGAAAGAGCACAATAACGTCTATAACTTATTACAATACAGGTGTGGTATTATAGTATTATACTGTATTATTATTACCACATGAGCCATTTTGTTAATACCATATATGCACTGTTCATCAGGTATCCGAGTTATATACAAATCCAACCTAAAGATATTCTCAAGAATGTATTTCATATCTCATCTGTAACCTGGGGCCACCCGTATATCATATCCTATTTTGACACCATAATTCCACTTCAGAGAATCTATCATTAGGAAATAATCAGAGTCACCTAAAGCGGTATGTATAGGATGTTTATCTCAAGGTTATTTAAAATAGTAAAAAAAAAAAAAAAAAAATTAGAAATAGCTTAGATTTCCAACAATGATGGATTGTTTAAGTGAATTATATAATCTACACATTAGAACACTATTCAGTCATAAAATTCCTGCTGTAATAAACCATTAAATGACAGTTTCCATGCTTACTTTTTGTTTACAGGCTTATATTTTATTAAATTAAGGGAAGAGGCAGCAAAGACACATGTATATTATAATCCCAATTTTATTTTAAATATACATATATGTAGGCATACACATTATTTTCATCATAATGTTATAAATTAATTCAAAGAGGTAAAATCTGGACCAGGCACAGTGGCTCATGTCTGTATCCTAGCACTTTGGGAGGCAAAGGCAGGAGGATAGCTTGAGCCCAGGAGTTCAAGGCCAGCCTGAACAACAGAGCAAGACCCCATCTCTACAAAAAATAAAAAAATTAGATGGGCATGGTGGCTTGCACCTGTAATCCCAGCTACTTGGGAGGCTGAGCCAGGAGGATCACTTGAGCCCAGGAGTTTGAGGCTATAGTAAGCCATGATCAGACCACTGTACCAGGTGGCAGAGGGAGATGCTGTCTCAAAAAAAAAAAAAAATAGAATTTAGGCCGGGCGCTGTGGCTCACGCCTGTAATCCTAGCACTCTGGGAGGCCGAGGCGGGCGGATCGCTCAAGGTCAGGAGTTCAAAACCAGCCTGAGCAAGAGCGAGACCCCGTCTCTACTAAAAATAGAAAGAAATTAATTG
>CAUYRT010076344.1:0-26247 GCA_963574885.1 Lepilemur ruficaudatus
AGTCCTGGCAATGCCATGGTAGCCAATGTCCAACTTGTTTGCATCAGCAGTTGAGCCCACTGCAACGATGGAGTCGTCAGCAATATACCTTTGGCAAACTATTTTCAGAAGGTGGTAAAAGCAAGAACTTGCTAGTAACATCTGCTTCCACTAGCAGTATTGATGATGAGTTGTCAGAGTTTTATAGACTTTATAGATGAATTTAGCAAATGAGTTTTTTTTTTTTTTTTGAGACAGAGTCTTACTGTGTTGCCTGGGCTAGAGTGACGTGGCGTTAGCCTAGCTCACAGCAACCTCAAACTCCTGGCCTCAAGTGATCCTTCTGCCTCAGCCTCCTGAGTAGCTGGGACTACACGCATGCACCACCATGCCCAGCTAATTTTTTCTATATATATTTTAGTTGGCCAATTAATTTCTTTCTATTATTAGTAGAGACGGGGGTCTCGCTCTTGCTCAGGCTGGTCTCGAACTCCTCACCTTGAGCGATCCGCCCACCTCGGCCTCCCAGAGTGCTAGGATTACAGGCGTGAGCCATCGCGCCCGGCCAGCAAATGAGTTTTGATCAGCAGCATCTGGGAAAGTTATCCAGAAGTCCAACTGTTGACTCAAGGAAGACTTAGCACTCAAACTGGTAGCATTAGTGGGAAGAATGGAGGCAAAAGTCAATCAAATAACTAATATTCAAAAAGATCAAGGCTGGCTTCTAACAAAAGATAAAGAAACAGAAGAAGGAATTAAGGGCCACGAAAAAGTCTCTTGGTGAAGAAGGGAATGGCAGTAGCCTTCTCGAAGCACAGAGACCACAAATAACAAGGACGCTACCAAATGGAAAAAAAGCAGGAAGAGCCTTCTGTTGCTGAAAGACATGCAGGCCATACCAAATACATGACAAAGCAATCGTTTGGCTTGGGATTACTGTCTGTACCTCACCAACAGGACATTGTTGACAGTTTACTTTCTAGTTCTCATATGCTCTTCTGTTGGAATTAATAGCAGGCAGTAAGGGGCACAAGCTTCATTACACAGGCTTCTTGTTACTCAGCACAATTAAAAATTAAACAATTTAATTGGAAACGGGCATTTTTAAGAACTGAGAAGCCACCTCTACCCCTTTTTTTCTGTTGTTTGAGACAGATTTTGCTGTGCTGATATATTGTGCTTTGTAAAACAAATTACCAATTTTTTATTAATACTTCTGGTTGTAATTTTAAAAAATAGTTCTGTATATGTCTGGGTAAAACTAGGTTTTTCCAAAATAAAAAGGAATCCAAGGAAAGAAAGAATTTTGATTACTATTTCAGAGTAGTTTCAGGCCTGCCTGGCCTGTCTTTGCTTCTTTTCCTACTCTATTTTTCTAGTTGTTTTCACGTTAGTCTAAGTCAGTCTTAGAGGGCTAAGTAATTTCCTCTTCTGTCATCTAAGTTTTTAAAATGGTATTCCAAAAAGCTAGTTAGAATGTATACCTATAGTGTTTAGGCTGTGGCTTTCTCTGGTATGTGTGTTGAGTTAAATGCTTCTTACCTGTAAACACAACAGTTTCAAACAGGGACAAGTAATGGGATTTAAAAGGCAGGCAGGTTTTTCTATGCATTATTACAACTGTGTCTAATATTTTTGTAGCTAAAGAGCTGTCCCCCTATAAATACTCATCAAGATGCCCAGCAGCAAAAGGCAATGGGTCACGGTGGATCCAGTATGGGAATCACTGCTACATGTCTGATCAGGCATTGCACAGTTTCTCAGAGGCCAAAGAATTGTGTCCAAAACTTGGTGAGTTAAAATTTGTTGATTTTCTTTGACTCAATAATTTAACTCTTAGAAATTTTTCTTAAGGACCTAATTTGAAGTAATGATTATATTTTTTAAAATATTTTAAAGCACTTGTCATTTATAATAGCATTATAACCTAATTGCCCAGTGGTAGGGAAATGGTTTAGTATTTTATGGTATAGGATCTCAATGGACTATTGGAATAACCATTAAAAATTATGAGTGTAAGAATAAGTACATGGAAAATAAAAATAAGTGGGAAGAAGTAGAACAAAAATTGCTAAGTGGACTGTTAAATAAAAATACTGACAAATGAAACAGTTTTCAATATAGTCATACATGCTTAAATGAAGGGATTAAGAAGTAAAAATGTATGTAAAGTTGGCTAAATAGTAAATATAAATTACAGATTTTCCATTACTTTGTTATTAATAAGTAAGATTAGCCTGGCCAGGGTAACAAAATCAGAGCCTCATGGGTTGTCCATTCATTCTGCAATAGGACTGGCCCACATCCAGGGCTTTTTGTCTTCAGATTTAGCTGTTTTAGAAAAAGCAGCAATGATTGGCTCTCTCTCGTGACAATTTAGTCTGTAGTAAAACTGTAAAATGACTTCTAGGGAGACAACCTAGAGTATTTCAAAGACCAAAACTGTTTGCATCCTTGGGTAGCAATTTAGCCAGGCAGAAGGCACTTATCTAATTTATTTTGCTAACTGTTGTGGAGACACTTGACTGATTAAAAACTTTTCTGGTTACCAGAAACTTTTGTGTGAGAACTGTTGTGTGTTATGCATGTGCATACTTGATGGGAACTATTGTAAACTGTATGTGTGTTCTGAAAGTCAGGAACCTCTTTCTCCTATAGAAGAAAATAGAAAGGTTTACTGTAAATATAATGCGTGGGTTAAGCACTTAAGCCGTTGGGGCAGACAGGTCTGGGTTCAAGCCCAACTCCTACACATCCTAGCTAAGAGATATTATGGAAGTGATGTCATTATTTCTCTTTTCTCATCTGAACAGTGAGAATGAAAATAATACTTACTTCATAGGCTGGTATAGGTTGGGTTGTAAAAATGGATGAAATGAGATGATATATACAAATGTGGCACAGTGCCCTGCAAATAGTGAGTTCTCAAAATTCTTATTATTAGAAAGATTGAGATTGACTTTCTAATTCTATAACTGGCCAGCTGTGTAAACCTGAACAATTTTCTTAATCTTCTTGAGCCTCAGTTTTCTCATCTGTAAAACAGTGATAACTCCTTCCTCTACCAGGTTGTATAATACTAAACAAGGTAACTTATAACCTGTGCACTGTGGTGTTCTATAAAGGAGTAAAAGTTTTCCTTTGTCCCTCTTAAAATACCCTCTACCACAAAAGAAATACTTTACTTAAAGTATGGATAGGCTTGCTGCTGTTGAAGACTATTTGATTTCATTGAATTGATTTTCAAGTCTAGTTATGATTTTGTTTCTATACCTTCTTTCCCTGCTCCTGATGATAGCACTATTTTCTCTGTGAGTTTGGGGTTACCTATCAAACGTCAAGAATACTCATTCATTCAATTCTATACTATTTTGTTTTAGAAACTTACAATGGGCATGACCAAGCACATTTATGTATAAAATGTTAAAGGGAGGACTAATGTTCCCCAATCTCAAATCTATTCAGTTTTATTTTCATTTTTATAGAAGAAATTTTAAAGCTGAGTTATTTACACAAAAATAGTTGTTGAGGAGAACGTGCTAAAAATCTATACAGGGAACACATTTCTAACATCACATACTCCAGTTATTATGACTAACTGTTCAAACACAAAGGTCTCACTAGTTAGGCAGTTCCAAGATCAAAAAATATTGCCAGATAAATATTTTGAAGAATCATGGAATTTCTATATTTCAATCTAGAAATGTTTCTAACTATTTTGAAAGCTTTTATTTTTTGGAAGTACCATTAAAATCTTGACATAAATACCAGTTTTTATGTTGGCCGGGTGCGGTGGCTCACGCCTGTAATCCTAGCACTCTGGGAGGCCGAGGCGGGCGGATCGCTCAAGGTCAGGAGTTCGAAACCAGCCTGAGCAAGAGTGACACCCAGTCTCTACTAAAAAAATACAAAGAAATTAATTGGCCAACTAGAAATATATAGAAAAAATTAGCTGGGCATGGTGGCACGTGCGTGTAGTCCCAGCTACTCAGGAGGCTGAGGCAGAAGGATAGATTGAGCCCAGGAGTTTGAGGTTGCTGTGAGCTAGGCTGACGCCACGGCACTCACTCTAGCCAGGGCAATAGAGTATCTGTCTCAAAAACAAACAAACAAAAAAACAGCCTCTGTATAAAGCTTGAATTTCTCAATGATCTTGTTCATGATAGATGTTTTTCAAATGGCTAGTTCAGAATAAACTACTTCTCTAGTATGCATAAAGGTAATTTGTTGGGGGTTTGTTTTTTTCAACAGATCATTCTGCAAATATCGTTTCCATAAACGATGAAGCTGAGAATAAATTTGTGAGCAGACTCATGAGGGAAAATAATAATATTACCATGAGAGTTTGGCTTGGATTATCTCAACATTCTGTCTGTAAGTAACACAATTTTGTGTGCAAAGAGAGTTCTAACTTATTCTAAATACCATTTTTTAGCCTTGCTAAAGGATATTAAGTGGTGGCTAAGTCAAATGCTTCTTTTTGGTAAATAAGCTAGGTCCTGTTTGCTGTTTTGGAGGTTAAGAAATTTTGAATGAATATGTAACTTATGTGATGGAAACCACTAATGAAATAGAAAAAAAGCTGGAATTAAATCAGCTGGAATTATTCTAGAGGCTTATTTCTAAGATCCTTGGATGAATATCAGGATTTTTTTTCCTCCTATAGCAATATCTGTGTCACTAGTGTCCTACAAGGAACCTGTGACTTACTTCCCTAAGACTTCTAGTTCCAATCATCACATGCTTTTGCAGTTTATTATCCTGTTATTCAGAAGCTTATCTTCTTGTAATTCTCTTCAATCTTTGGATATTTTTACCGTAGATTAAAATTGTCTTAATAGTGATTTTTTCAAATAGCTTAGTAAAATTGCAGAGAATTCATTCAAAGAGAATTTGTGGAAGAACTTTTCAATAAGAAATAATATGTATGAGGTTTGAGTGAACTTGGAATTGATAAAGAATGAATTAGTGCAAATTTGAGAGAGGAATAGGAAGTGTATTTCACATTTTATGCGAAGTTGACTTTTATATTATTAAAATAAATGTGAATTCTAAAATGTTAAGTACTTGTGAAAAAATGAATGGATTCAATGTTGGCCATCTCAGCTGGGCATGATGGCTTATGTCTGCAATCCCAACACTTTGGGAGGCTGAGTTGGGAGGATCACTTGAGGCCAGGAGTTCAAGACCAATCTGCGCAACATAGTGAGACCCCCATCTCTACAAAAAATTTAAAAATTAGCCAGGCATGGTGGTGTATGTCTGTAGTCCCAGCTATTCAGGAGGCTGAGGCAGGAGGATTGCTTGAGCCCAAGTGTTGAAAGTTGCAGTGAGCTATGATGATACCACTGCACTTCAGTCTGGCAACAGAGTGAGACCCTGTCTCAAAACAAAATAAAACAAACCAAAGCTGGCCATCTTATTGAATTGTGTATTGCGTTTACACTATCACCACAAGGTGCAGCCACCTCAGCTGGGAAACAAAAATGGAGTCATGGTGGTGGAGGTAGGGGAGGCACCTTTCTGGACCCTTCCTCTTCCACCAGCATATATTTAATGATATGAGTTCTTTAAATTGGTGGAGAGAGGATATGAGTCCTTAGAAATCTATCTCTCATACAATAAATGTGCAAACATTCTGCACTTTAATCAAAACACCACATTCTGTATCAGTGCTACACAACAGAACTTTCTGCAAAGATGAAAATGTTCTATATCTGCACTGCCCTGTATAGTAGTCACTAGGTACATGTGGCTATTGAGCACTTGCAATGTGACTGGTGCAACTGAAGTGTAACTGATTTAAGTTATTTTTCATTCTTAATGAATTTCATTTTAAAAAGTGGCTATCATATTGTATAGCACTATACAATATAGTACTATATTGTATATAGTTCTAATGAGTTATATGAACTACATGCTTTTGACTTTTAGTGGCCATAAATATTGGTACATGTAATTTCTTTCTTCAGACCAGTCTTGGAGTTGGTTGGATGGATCAGAAGTGAAATTTGTCAAATGGGAAAATAAGAGTAAGAGTAGTAATGGAAAATGTAGCATTTTACTAGCTTCAAATGAAACTTGGAAAAAAGTTGAATGTGTACATGGCTTCGGAAGAGTTGTCTGCAAAGTTCCTCTGGGTAAGTGTGTAACCTGTCCTTAAGGAAACTTTTTTTCAGAACAGGTAAGGAAATAAATATACAATCCAATTATATGCAGAGTTTTGTACTTTGTCCTGAAGTATTTAGTCCTTAAAGTATATCCAAAAATCTCGATTAAGTCACAGAGATTTTTGCCCTGAAAAATAGATTACAAAAGATAATAAATGCGCAAGATGTCTAGGGCTCCCAAGTGAGACTATTAAACAGTCTAAACTTTGTATAATTCTTTCCTAAGAAAAATGGAAGCTGCCAGAGTATTAGGGAAGTAATTTCTTTGAAAATATTCCTGAGATGTATTTTATTCTATAGTTTGAATATGTAAATGCTTAAAGGTCTATTTCTATGGTTAATTTGCATCCTTTCTTCCCATTCCTATAAAACTCATGATTAATTTTAAAATGGTGCAAAACTAGATTTAATTACTTAAAATATTCAGGGTAGCTATATGAAATCATAATTTTAACTTGTGTTTCATCATAAATTGCTACATAAAATAACCATAAAAATATTATCTTAACTTCATTTCTGGAGAAAGAGCTCTAAATTTTTCACAAAAACATTTTTAAAGATCTAGCATAAAAATTTCCATTTTGGTGTATAAATATTAAAGATAAAACCCCAATTCTAAGTAATCAGTATCTATATATACATGCATTGACTCAGCAAATATTTAGAGGGTCTACTATATGTCACTCGTGCCCTGCTCTACATCTGGGATACCCATGTGAACAAGACAGATAAGACACCTGTTCTCACAGAGATTACAATCTAGTGAGGAAAGATAAATAAACAAGCAGGTCAATTTTTGAAAGAGAGGAAAATATCAAAGAATTGTAAACTCTATGTGATCGAAAATAGGTAGATAGCTACTCTAGGTTAGGTTATCGGGGATAACATCTAAGAGCAGGAGACACGGAAGCTGAGATCTAAAAAAATCAGCCAACCAAAGATCAGGGGAAAAGGCATAGCAGGTGGAGGTACCAACTGGGGCAAAGAGCCTAAGGCAGAATGAGCTTGCTGTGTGCTCCAGGAAGAGTTGGAAGGTAGGCAGGTGTTTTGAAAGCGAGGATGAAGAGTTCTGGCTCTATTCTGAGTGGAATGGAAAGGCAACTGGAAGATTTTAGGTGGTGGGTTGGAGCAGGTTTAGGGTGGTGTAAATCAAGAGTTCTGTGTTGGCCATTTTGAGTTGTCCATCTGGAGATGAGATATCTGTATGGAAATGTCTAGTATGCGGTCAGACATATGAGTGAGAAGGAGAGTCAGCATAGGGATGGTATTTAAAGGTATGGGACACAATGAATCCCTCTGGGCAGCATGCAGAGAAGGGCACAGTTGAAGTTGAATAAGCACTAAATGAGGTCATCCCACAGGCTTAAATCATTTTAAAGCAAATAATGCTTTTTTTGGCCCCAGGTAAATCAAACACAAAAATTTACAGCTTTTAGCAATTTGCTATCAAAGTAGGATAATATACAGGTAGTGATGTCTCCCTAAAAGGGTATTGGGAAGGGAAAGTGAGAATAATCAAAGCACTTTTAATTTCTTTGGAAGAAAATTACTATAGCAATGAAGAGGATTTGAATGAAAAGGACAACACCTGAATTTGAAAAGAAAGCACTTAAGAGTTTGATGATGAGTTGGAATTCTGTGCTAATACTATGCAACAATCATGTATTTATTGTATCTATAATGTACACAGTTCATGGGCTTACATATGTGACACATACCTGAATGTAAAAAATGAATACTAACAATCCCTTTTGTATTCTCTCCTCCAATGTCAACCTTTTTCTATTCCAGGCCCTGATTACAGAGGAACAGCTATCGCAATCGCAGTACTAAGTGTCCTAGCTCTCATCAGCGTACTCATTTGGTTCTTCTTCCAAAAGAATCGTTTGCACTGGGCACGCGTCTCATCAGTTCGGTACGAACAAGGAGTGAATGAAGATGAGATTATGCTTCCTTCCTTTCATGACTAAATTATTCTAAAAGTTTGCTCATTTGCAC
Organism: Lepilemur ruficaudatus; assembly: GCA_963574885.1. Taxonomy (NCBI): domain Eukaryota; kingdom Metazoa; phylum Chordata; class Mammalia; order Primates; family Lepilemuridae; genus Lepilemur; species Lepilemur ruficaudatus. The sequence continues at coordinate 8,148 of CAUYRT010076344.1, forward strand.
TAATGTGTTAGGAGAAATGAGCCACTTAAAATTTTCCCAGTGTCAGTATTTACTCTGTTCCAAAGTAGAAGTCTTAAGTACTTTTTCAGTTGCTTAGGTCTTAGGCATATGCTGGTAGCCACAATTAATTGCCCACTAAATGCCATATTTGTAACTCTAATTAATAGAATGGAGAGGAACTTTAAGCTGGAACTGAAGTCCAAATTGTTTGTAGGGTAATAAATTTAATGTGCATTTTCTCTGTAGGAATAAGGTTGGCAACTAGGATATATATTTTTTAATGGAATTTTTAACAAAACATCTTAGAAAATTAAAATTACTATTCACACGTACACTTTTAATTTTTAAAAGCATCCAGCCAAATGCAAAATTAGTACCTCAAGGTAAAAACTCAACTGTAAATAGTTATCAATGTTGTTTCAAAATAGCCCTTTGTAGCACTTGGGAAAAATTATTAAACAATGAGATATGCTTACTTTTTTTTCTTATATGCTTACTTTTTATACAGCAAAATGATGCCTCTTGGCAAGATGCTTCCTATAGTATTCCAAAGATATTTAATACTAATATTATTTAAATGCAAAGGTTTTTTTCTGTTCATAAAACAATGGCTGTTAAAGATTTAGCACTTAACATTTTCTAAAGTGTGGGGATGTTATTTTTAGATTGATTAGGTACCCTGAAGCAGTATGTTTTCTCTCTTCTGATGTAGTACATATAACTGCTTCCTTTGCAAAGGGAATCAAGTAGATATAAAACCGCTTGAAAATTTTACGATTTATATACTTCACATAACATGCCAACTTTTGACTAAGAATTTTTTTTATTATTTTGTTACCTTTTTACATGAGCTAAATGGAGAAGGGGTCCATGAAGGAAATTGTATAACCTGCATTTGTAAAAATAAGGATTTTTCAATGAAACTCTAAACCTTGTAATTACTATTCAAATGTTTAAAATTACGAATGATTAAAGAAATATTGTTTTGTGGTTATCATTTAAAATTTTTACACCTAGAATATATTGTTAGTAATAGCATCCACTGGACATGGTGAATGTTTTATTTAGCATTTAACTTATATTTATACTTTAGAGTATTTTGGTATAAAATCCATAGATTTATTTTAAATTTAGAGTGTTTATACTATAATAAAGTTGTAAATAATTTTTCTAAGACAGTTTTAATATAGTTTATAGTTATCCCAGAATATTTTTTATCACATTTGTACAACTAGTCCTCTTGTCCTATGACCTGTACAATTTTAGTCATTAAGATTTTCCTCGAAGAACTGAACCAACTTGATGTGAATATTACGGCTGTATATAGTGGTGGTGTCATAATAAAGTTGCTTTCTTTTAAGTAAAATGTTGGCATTAGTCCTTGTTGAAAAGAAAATATCTGTAGATTGGGCTTTATTATGTTAGTCACAGAGTATGATAAGAAATAAAGTGTCCAGCTATTATAAATATTGAGGCATTCTTTAAGAGATTTTGTGTACATTTTTAAAAGGATAGATATAAGTGTTCCTACATTTCTGAATGTTTGATTTTAGTCTCCTTTTCAGATTCCTCTTGCTCAGTGTGTCTTTTGACCAGTAGGATCAGCGGGGATTCTGTGTTCCACTTACTTCTCATTCTTTGTGCTCCCCTTAGGAGAGCCTGTCCAGCCCTTCCTCTCCAACAACCATTTCTAAGCTAATAGTTCAAAATATATAGTTCCAGGCTCATATTTCCAGCCACCTACTGGACAGGCTATGTGAAAGTCCTCAACATGTCCAGAACTGCCTGTATTTTTTCTTTTTGTCATTTTTTTTGTGTGTGTTTTTGTTTTTTTGAGACAGAGTTTCGCTCTGTCACCCAGGCTGGAGTGCAGTGGCGTCATCATAGCTCACTGCAGTCTTGAACTCCCGGATTCAAGCAATCTTCCTGTTCAGCCCCCCAAAGAGCTGGAATTACAGGTGTGAGCCAGGCCTACAACTGCCCATGTTGTTTTTCCTTCCTCATTTCCGTGTTCCAAATGTTTCAGAAGAACTCAAGACAGCTTATTCCAGTCTTTTCTAACTAACCCAACCACCACATGTGGACTGATAAAATTGATCTCTTAAAACCAGGCACCTAAAAAAGCAAGTACATAGATGTAAAGATGAAGCATTAGGGGACAAACATACAAGTGATACCAATAATCATCCACTTCTTCCTCCTCCCCCAACACATAGCATGTTCCCATCCCTGATCCTAGGACAAGATATTGTCATTATCTAAGAATTTTCCCCTGCAAATGGTTGCTGTAGTCTTACTAACCCCCAATCCTGATATCTCTGCTGAGATTTTTCTGGAGAAAGTCAGAGGTTCAGATTCCTTTATCTGAGTCTCATGGAATCCCAAAATCCTCTTGGAGAAACAAAGACCCAATTTTTGTTATTACATAATTAGTTCAACAATTTTATCATGCTTATGACGAAAAATTTTAGCTAGTTCTCAAAATAAAGATTTTTTTTTTACCAGATCTCATGATGTGTGCAGTTACCTCTACTTCTCTACATATTCTAAATTAAAACACTCTCACTATGTCTACATCTCAACAAAGTTAGTATACATGTATTTCCCTTTTTTCCTGAGCTAAATTAATCGCAAGCAGACCTTGAGCAACTTCTTTTCCATTCCCCCACTCAGTTTTTTCCCTTATATTCGTTTTCAATTAATATGAAAAAAACATAAAACCATACTCCTTGTCTCACAAGCTAGAAACCCAGAAGTCACCTTCAAGTCCTGTCTTTCTCATCTCCCTAATTCAATTACTCCATCAATTTTACCTCAAAATTCTCAAAAAGCAGCCATCTCCATTGTCAACTGGTTTATTTCAGGTCTTTATTCTTTTTTTCCTCCTGGATTATTTGCACCAGCTTCTTCACTCGTCTCCCTCATCAGCCTTTTCCCTTCATCCTAGTTTCACCATTTCTGGGCCTGGGGAAGCTGAAAAACACAGAAAGACTCACCCTCTGTTTTGGTCTAAAGTTAGGCCTAACACAAAGGGCTGCCCAGCAATGCTAAGCCCAGGGACCTTTCCCAGGGACCTTCCATGGATTGTTGATCAGTCCTGAGAAGGCTGGGGTCTTAGTTCCCTGGCCAAATACCCTTTTAATACAATGTAAGATCAAGTCAATATTGATCCACTTGCTAAACAATGGAGAGGCAGAGTCAGATAAAAGTGGATTCTAGGAAGTAGGAAACCAAAGGTGGTCTTAGCCCATGGAAATGCAGCAGAGTGCTTGAGCCATAATCCAGATGGGAGTGAGCTGAAAAGTTAAAGGAAAATTAGGGAATGGGGAACATTAGATTTTGAGAAGTATATTGCGATGGAAAGGAGAGGGATTGGGCCATAGCCAGAGGGAGAAGAAGGATGGAAGGTTTTTTTCCAAAGGAGGGGGGAAAAGAAATTCACAGGTTTAGAAGGTGACAGGAAAAACAAAAATAAAAAGCGTGGACACAGAGAAGTTGATGATACAGGGGAAAGAGAGTGAGTCATTAGTGGCAGGAGATCTCAGCGAAGATCTCATGAGATGAAAGCAGCCATTCCAAGCAGAAAGAGGAATTAGTTTGGATGGGATGGGGGAAGCATGCCTTCCTCTGAGGCCACAACTGAAGACCTGCAGATCATCATTTGAAGATGTTTGTCTACACCTGATGTCTTCCACTTTCTTGTTGAGCACTAGAAGGCAAGGTCTTCTGCTAAGAAAGGTAGGGATGGCAAATGAGGTCCTAACTTGAACAGAATAATAAAAAATTGAAATACCTAATGAGAGGAATAGGAGAGGACAATGACCAAGGTAAAATAAAATATAAGGATTGCAGAAGAGGCATACAGGGCCCAGGTGAAATTAAAAACCATAAATTTTTAATGACAACCATCAGGAGAATTGATTGATTTCCTCTATTTGTCCTCAGTTCAGTGAAGTTGAGGAAAAGCAGACCCCAGGTGCAGAGTTGGCCAGGTGAGTGTACCAGAGGAATAAGGAGTACAGAGAATATGGTGTTCAGGCTGGAAGGATAAGGGAGAAATAAAAGACTGAGAGAAATGAGGTCAAAGAGGAGGTAAGATGAAGTGAGAAAGAAGGAAAAATTAAAGGTATGAGGTGTGACTGGGGAGCAAGGCATCATAGTGAGAGATTGTAGTAAAATAGCACATTATTGTACATAAAGGCAGTAAGCAGTCTGTTATATCAGCAAAACAAATGAGGCAATGTGCACCAGAGTTAACAATGGAAAAATATACCTTTCCTTAGTTCAAATGACTTAGAAAAATAACAATGTTAAAATGGGTTATTTGCCTAAATTAGATCAATTCATTAGAATGTCAATTCTATTGTAAATCTAACCAGTATTTGAAAATTAGTTTAATACAAGGTTACCACATTGATAAAATATACTTTGTTACCTGAGGTGAGGTGGTAGAGAAGAGAACTTTCTCACTTTTTCAATTGCATGATTGCATAGAACTGTTCGCTTTACTAGTGCAGTCAGCAGTACAAAAGAGTCCAGAATCAAGATGTGTCAATATTCGGCTGGGCGCTGTGGCTCACGCCTGTAATCCTAGCACTCTGGGAGGCTGAGGCGGGTGGATTGCTCAAGGTCAGGAGTTGGAAACCAGCCTGAGCAAGAGCGAGACCCCGTCTCTACTAATAATACAAAGAAATTAATTGGCCAACTAAATATATATAGAAAAAATTAATTGGGCATGGTGGCTCATGCCTGTAGTCCCAGCTACTCAGGAGGCTGAGGCAGGAGGATCACTTGAGCCCAGGAGTTTGAGGTTGCTGTGAGCTAGGCTGACGCCGTGGCACTCTAGCCCAGGCAACACAGTGAGACTCTGTCTCAAAAAGAAAAAAAAAGATGTGTCAATATTTAAATGTACAGCACCTTTGCAAGGATTCAGTTTGGGCTTGGTAGATAATAAACCCATTATTGACAACTTGAGAAGAATCGAAATAAGTTGAGCAAGACCTTGTTACTTTGTCAAAGTTGGTGAACCTGGAATGGGTGAGAAAGACCAGCAGAAGACCTGGGTTCTAGTTCATTTTTTGGCATTCACTGTGCACCCGTGGGTAAGTCACATCCCTTCTCTGGGTCTCAATTTCCTTATCAGTAAATAAAGTAAATAAAGATGGTCCCTACCACCTCTAACATTCTATGACTCTCCTTATTGACCCCTTGGTCAAATTTCCTTGGTGTAATCACTTCATTTCAGACTAGACTATCAGAAACATGGAAAGGGATAGAAAGTTGGAAAGGGTTAAACTTGATTTTTTAAAAATAGATTTTTTGGGCAGTTTTAGGTTTATAGGAAAATTGAGCAGAAGGTACAGAGTTCCCATATACCTCCTATACACACACAGTTTCTCCAATTATTAACATCTTGCATTAAGTAGTACATTTTTTATAATTGAAGAGCCAATATTAATACTTCTAAAAAAATTATTTTTAATTATTATGGGTACATAATAATTGTATATATTTATAGGGTTCATGTGATGTTTTGATACAGGCATACAATGTGAATTAATCAAATCGGGGCAATATTGAAACATTATTATTAACTGAAGTTCATAGGGCTTATCTTTGTTTTATACATTCTATGGGTTTTGACAAATGTATAATGATATGCATCTACCATTACAGTGTCATACAGAATAATTTCACGGCTCTAAAAATCCTTTGTGTTCCACTTATTCATCTCTTTCTTCCTCTCTGTGTCTCAACCCCAATTCTGGACATGACTTATCTTTTTACTATCTCCATAGTTTTGTCTTGTCTAAAATGTCATATAGTTGTAATCACATAATATGTAGCCTTTTCAGATTGGCTTCTGTATTCTGTATTCTTCTGTATTCCTTAGCAATACATATTTAAGCTTCCTCCATGTCTTTTTGTGGGTTGATAGCTCTTTTCTTTTTAGCACCGAATAATATATCTTTTTCTTTTTTTAATAGTGACAGGGTTTCACTCTGTTGCCCAGGCTGGAGTGCAGTGGTGCAATCATAGCTCACTGCAGCCTTAAACTCCCACCTCAGTGATCTTCCCACTTTAGCTTCCCAAATAGCTGAGACTACAGGCATGAGCCACCAGGCCCTGCCTGAATAATATTTCATTGTATGGACGTACCACTGTTTATCCATTCACCTATTGGAGGACATCTTGGATACTTCCAGATTTGGGCAATTATAAAGCTGCTATAAACATTCATGTGCAGGTTTTTGTGTGTATGTTACCAATCTGTTTGGGTAAATAAATACCAAAGAGTAAGACTGCTACATCGTATGGTGAGAATATGTTTTAGTTTTGTAGAAAGCTTCCAAACTTTCTTCCAAAGTGGCTGTACCATTTTGCATTTCCACCACCAGCAATGAATGAGAGTCCTTGGTGCCTCTTGTCAACATTTGGTGTTGTTGGTGTTTTGAATTTTAGTAATTGTGATAGGTGTGTAATGGTATTTCATGTTTGTTTTAATTTGCAATTCTCTAATGACATATGATGTTGAGTATCTTTTTGTAAGCTTATTTACCATTATATATCTTTTTTGACGAGGTGACTTCAGATTATCTGCCCATTTTTAAATTGGGTCATTCGTTTTCTTGTTATTGTGTTTAGATTCGATTTTATAGGACTCTTGCCAATGATGTGAGGCTTAAACAAACAGCCATCCTTGGCCCTGGCTGGTGGTGTTCGGCTCCAAAGGCCCTCCCGGGTCAAGCTGTAATTGCACAGTTTATGCACATATTACAGCAAGGATAGATTAAGGACTCTTGACCCAGAAGCTAGTAACAGAGAAAAATTGTCTAAGAGACACAGTCCACTGGGAGGAGCCTTTGAAAAGATTTCTGGCCATTAGATCCAAAGGAGTAAGCTGGCAGACGCTACCTTAACCAAGTGACCGAAGTTAACATCACCACTGATGACACATATTGACGTCACGTGCCTCCTGAGCAGGGCACATCACTTCTGCGGTACACTTTCCCCCAAAAAGCATAACCTGAATCCTATCAGGAGGAAACATCAGACAAACGGAAACTGAAGGACATTCTACGAAACGACTGATCAGTTCTCTTTCAACGTGTTGTGATCGTGAAAGACAGAGAATGGCAGAGGACTGCCCTAGATTAAAGGGGACTGAGGAGACATGACATCTCAGTGCAGTGTATAATCCTGGATTGGTCCTAGAACAGACAAAGACCATGGAGGGGACAACTGGCGAAATGTGGTAAGTGCCGTAGATGAGTTAGTAGTTTTATACCAGTGTTAATTTCTGGGGTTTGAGCATTGTGATGGAGTTATGTAAGATGTTAATATTTAGGGAAGTGGGCCGAACTGTTACAGAAATTTTTTGTACTGTTTTTGCAACATTTTCGAAAGTCTGGAATTATTTCAGTTCAAATGAAAAGTAAAAAAAAAAAAAAAAAAAAAAAAAAAAAAATTAAAGGGGGAAGTTCCAGAAGGCAGCGCGCCAGGGCCCTCCGCGGGATCTGGGCGGCCCGGGTCCTCGCTAGGTGGGACCCCTCCCCTCCGCCCTTCGCCCTTCGCCCTCCGCCCTCCGCCCTCGCCCCTTGCCCTCCGCCCTCGCCCTAGCCCTGCGCCCGGCGGGGCCTCGCGGTGGGAGGGGTCGGGCCTGGCGCTCGGCACTTCCGAGAGGCGCCGCCCCCGCGCCGCGCCGCCCGCCCGCTCTCGGCGCCCTCGCCCGCCGTCATGCCGCGGGCCGCGCTGCCCACGCTCCTGCTGCCGCTGCTGGGCCTCGCCGCTGCCACGGTCGCAGGTAAGCTGCCTCTGGCCGCGCCCCCTCCTCGGCCCGAGCCCCGCCCGCGAGCGACTGCCTTCGCCCCCTGCCCAGCGCAGGCTCTCCACCGCCACCCGCCCCAGGGCGGCCCGGAGTCGCTGCACCCCGGCCGGGCATCGCGCCCTTCCCTGCACGGCCATCCGTGCGCCCCCGTGGGGCTTGGCGTCTGGTCATCCCCCACCCGCCTCCGCCGGTTCGGTGGGGTCCGAGAGGGCGCCCTCAGGGAAGGGAGGTCGCCGAGGGGTCGAGGGAGCCCTTTCTCACCCTGTCTGCAGACCCCACTCCGCGGGAAGGGACCCCTAAATGGGTCTCATTGACCCAAGAGCAGAGGAAGGACTTAGAGTCCCACCACGGGCGCAGTTTCGGGGACATTTAGGGCTGAAGTGAGAATCGGGGAAGTTGGCAGCGGAGATTTCCCCGGCTGGTGCGTAGCCGGGAGGGGTGTGCAGGGGGCGGGCTGGGGGGCTGGAGGAAGCAGGCCCTCTTTTGCAAGAGTCCTTGTTTGTCCAGTTGGTTGGTGTTCAAGTTGTTGAAACAGGAAAACAGTTCTGCCAAATAACCCCTGGATCCAAGAGGAACGGGAACAGGCGAAGCTTGGATTCCACTTACATCGTGGGATTTAAAAATCTAGTCTGCTGTTGTGCAAGTGACATCTGAAAAATTACACGATTAGTCATTTCCAAAGTGACTCGTTAGGAAAATACACAGTTCTATTAACTATGTGTTTTTAAAAACAACAACAACAACAAAAAAAAACTCAAAAAACAAGTTTTCCACACAGCATGTCAAAAATGTGTTGATGGGGAAACTCAGGGGAAGAAAGACTTCCAAAAACACTATTGATTGAACAATTCCAGGAATTAAAGAGCAAAATAAACAAGAACTAAAGGAATACTTGTGTGGGCTTCAGTAAAATGATAATGCAAGAAATTCTTCCCTCCTGAATTTCACTGCTTTTTAATGATAAGTTCCCTTTAAAAGCCTGCTGACAGGCAGGAATATATATATATATATATATTTTTTTTTTTTTTTGAGACAGAGTCTCACTCTGTTGCCCGGGCTAGAGTGCCGTGGTGTCAGCCTAGCTCACAGCAACCTCAGACTCCTGGGCTCAAGCAATCCTCCTGCCTCAGCCTCCTGAGTAGCTGGGACTACAGGCATGAGCCACCATGCCCGGCTAATTGTTTGTATATATTTTTAGTTGGCCAATTAATTTGTTTCTATTTTTAATAGAGACAGTTCTCCCTCCTGCTCAGGCTGGTTTCGAACTCCTGACCTTGATTGATCTGCCCACCTGGGCCTCCCAGAGTGCTAGGATTACAGGTGTGAGCCACCGTGCCCGGCCCAGGCAGGAATATTTTAAAGGACATCAGGGTTGGAGGCAGCTGCATAGTAAGCAGCTCAGAACTTGCCTACAAACTGAAGGCTTCTTTCCTGAAAGCTTTTGTGGACCAGCATTTATGACCAGTTATGCCATCTGCTGCCTATCAAAGGAGCAGAAACAAGATGTGCTGATTTTCACACTGTTAAACTGAGAACATTGATTTTGTCTAAGACAGGGCTAGACTGTTTCTGAACCTTCCTTATGCACACCCTCATTATGTGAGCCAGTAACATCTGGACTCCCATTTAACCCTCCTTCTGCACTGCCATGCATTTGTACTTTAGGCTAGTTGAATTTTCTTGTCAGATTTTTAAAGAGAATCAGTTTCCAGATTTTAGTATCTCTCTTATTCAGAGAAGTTGTTTTGACCAGCAATAGAGGACAAACTTTTCCTTGGAAAGTTTTGTTCTTTTATAAGTCCAGTTTGGTTATAGGCTTTTCAAGAGCTTTAGAAGTACATGTTGAATAAATTAATGTTGTTAATTAATCAGCTCCTCTCAGTCAGGACGCTTTAAGGATTAATTTAGAAAGAGCTTGAGCTTTGGCCTTGCCAGTTACCCAATTTATCTGCACTTCAGTAAAATGGAGATGATACTTCCCTTACAGGGTTACTGTGAGCATTACTGGAGAATTCCATGTCTAGCACCTATTACAGGCATAGTAAATCTCGGTTTCCTTCCCTTTGTTCTCATCATACAAAATAAAGGGTAATTACTGCAACCAGAAAACATTATATGAATACCACCTTACGTGTGTTGAATGTTTGTGGTTACTGAGCAAATTCATGTACATAATGTTATAGGGCTGAAAAACTACTGTGTATGTTTTTCATCACAATACCTCACAGATCTCCTGTCCAGACGAGATCAGGAGTTGTTTGGCTTCGAACTAAATCAAGGAAAAGTTTGTTGATGGATGGGAGATATTAATAGAGGAGCTCCTATGGTATTGCATAAAGTATAAATTTAATGTTGAAATGGAAATCATTGTTATTGTTACTCCGTTATTTTGAAGTTTATTAGTGAATGTGATCTTATCTTGTTCTTAGTTATTATCTTGAAAGTCACAGTGGGCAAAACATTCTTTAAATTCCTGAGTAAGGACCCATGGCATACCCTTTAAAAAGTTTTTCTGTAATGTTGTTTTTTGCACATAGTACATGATAGTATGTGTTCATTGGTCAGTGACTTCCCATGGGATGAGTGAAAATAAGCATGGTCAGAGTAAGTCCTCATTCTGTGGCCGTGATGTGGATCAGAATCTAGGTTTCTGATTTTGAATTGTGATATCTACAAGCCTTAGATGAGGTGCCCCTTCCTTCCTCCCTGATGGCATCATCTTTCCACCTTATCCTCTCTTTATCCTCCAACACCTGCTGGTTCTTCTGCACAGACCACCTCCTCCCAATCCTTGGCATGGGTGCCCCTATCCCACTATTCAAATCTCCGTTCATATGTAACTTCCTGAGGCTTCCCTGAACACCCACATTCTCTTTCATGTCTCCATGTTTTAACTTTTTCAGAGCCTTCCTGAATGCATCTTTTTTATTCAGCTGTCTTGCTTGCTGCTTCTCTTACTGGAAGGAAGCTCCGTAACAGCAGAAATTTTAGTGTTTTATGGATTTTTGTTTTGATTTGTGTATCCAATTTATTCTAATTTGTAATAAAAAGATGAAAAAATTTAGGTGAATAATTTAAGAAGTAAAGAGCATAACTGGATTGCAGTTTCTTTCAAATTATATTACCTCTGCCATGAACTCATCTCATAATTGAATTCAAAGCGTTAAATCCTCTTAATCTATTGATGCCACTTTTTCTGACCCTTGTGGCACAGTTATGTTTCAGGGGAAATTATTTCAGATTAAATATTAGAGTATTTTTATAGATTTTGAAATGCTAATGTTTATTTTTCTTGGATTATTTCAAGACTTCTTTCATAGCTGAGAAGATTTTAACAATTTGCTTATGTGTTGAAAACTGGCCTTGTAACAGGGTTATCTTCCATAATTTTTCATTGTCCGTATCAAGTATTTTACTGCTTTTGTGTGTTATTTTAGATTTTGATGGCAAGTCTTGAGACTGAATCTATTAAAAAATGGGCCAGTGATGCCCAGTGAGAAAGGTGCAGATTAACAGTGGCACACTCCTTCTATGAGTAAATATCACGACAGTGCTTCTGAGGAGGGAGGTGATGAGAGAAGATGGAAGGGACATCCTGGAAGCTAAGTTGGGAAGGGTGATGTAGAGAAGGGAAGGGGTGCCATAAATTTAATAAATAGCCCTCTTCTTCCTCTGTGTATCTAGCACAGTTGCCCCTGTGGAAGGTAAGTGACTGTAACTCATATCTTAATGGGAAAGGAGCAAATGTCTTATTATTGACAAGGAAAGAGAAAAATAAAATCTTTGCCTTTTCCTTTGTTAACATTTAGAACGAGTATGTCCTAAGGATCACTTCCTCTTATGCTGTGCCTGGTTGTTTAAAAAAAAAAAAAAAAAAGGAGGAGGAAAAGGAGAAGGAGAAGAATTTACAAAGGAACAGAGAGTTTTATTAGATTTGAATGTTAATACAAAGTATTCCTGTGGATATGACATTTTATTCTTTTAGCACATGGTAATTTTAGGCAGAGGATCTATAAGGAAACTTGGAGTTATGCTAAGTACAGCTTTTAAAATTTTCATAAGGCTCCTAAGTTTCTGTACATACTAAATTAATAGAATTATAAAATTATAAAATCCCTAAAGAGTCATTTAGGTGCATTATTAATAACAACCTATCTTTCAGGACTGCTGTGAAGAAATAAGGGTAATAGAAAGGCACTTTGCAGAGAGCTTAGTGGGCAGATTTTTAATTATAACAGGATTAGAGCAAAGATACTTAGCATTGAAGACAATGTAGGTTAGCCTTCTGCTCATGAGTTGCATGAACCTCAATAACTCTCCTCACAGGAGTTGTGCAGCCACTATTTCAACATTGTTTTTCAACATGTCGTTTGAGTAGTGCTTAAGACTCGTTTCTGGGGCACATGTTCGGATCTATAGCATGAGAAGAGGGGTTCTGTGTTGAATTAACTGGAGTTGCTGCTAATGCTGAAATGAGCCTAAGGAGAAGGCAATTGAAAGCTTTGGGGAAGTGATCAATAGTCTGTTTTCTACTTTTCTGCATGCAGCCTTTTTTTTTATATTATCATATTCAGATGCTCCTCAACTTTTAATGGGGCTATGTCCCGATAAATCCATTGTAAAGTCGAAAAATAAGTCAACCATTGTAAATCGGGGGCCATGTCTGGATTACTTATTTAATTATTCAACAGTGGTCTTTGAGTACCTAGTTATCATTATCATCATCATACTTACTCCCATCGCTGGGGCTTTGTCTGACCCAGATATCCATGTGACTTTTTCCTTCAGCTCTTCATGTGTCACCTTTACAATGAGATCCTTCCTAGACACCTTTCTAAAAGATGCAGTACTAGCCCTTGCCCCTACACTTGGGATCTTGCTTTTCTATGTTTTGGGGGTTGTTTTGTTTTGTTTTAGAGATGAGTCTTCCTATGTTGCCTACGCTGGAGTGCAGCGGCTCTTCACAGGTGTGATCATAGGGTACAATAGCCTTGAACTCCTGGCCTTAAGTGGTACTCCTGCCTCAGCCTCTGAGTGGCTGGGACTACAGGCATGCACCACTGCTCCTGGCTTCTTCTCTGTTTTTTCTCCTTAGTATTTATCAGTGTCTGTGGTTGCCAGCCTCTAAGACAGCTCCCAAAGATTCTAACTTTCCGGTATTCATACTCTTGCATGGTCCACTCCCACATTGAATAAGGCTACTTGTATAACTGTGATGGTTAATTTTATGACATTATTTTCAGATGTGTATGTGAGGGTGTCTCTGGAAGAGACTAGCATTTGAATCAGTAAGCATTTGAATAAAGAAGATCCGCCATCATCAGTGTGACTGGATATTATCCAGTCCGTTGAGGGCCTGGACAGAACAAAAAGGCTGAGGAAGGATGAATTCCCTCTCTCTGCTTGAGCTGAGACATCCATCTTCTCCTGCCCTGGGACATCAGAGCTCCTGGTTCTCTGGCCTTCAGATTCTGGGATTTACGCCGATGCTTCCCCACCACTAGTTCTCAGGCCTTTGTACCCAGACTGAATTACACCACCACTTTTCCTGGTTCTCCAGCTTGCAGAGGGCAGATTGTGCGACTGCTCAGCCTTCATAACCATGTGAGCCAATTCCTATAATACATCAATCCTCCCCTGCCTGCTTTCTCTCCTACTGGTTCTATTTCAATGGGGAGCCCTAACACAATAACTAATAGGGTATTGTGGAATAACGGAGTGTGACAATCAAGGCTGGATTATAAAAGGCATTGCACTTCTGCGTCAAAGGAGAACAGTCCTTTGAATCACTCACTCAAAGTGATTCAATCACTCACTCAAAGTGGGGGGAAGCCACTAGCCGTGTCATAAGGACCCTCAGGCACCTCTGTGGAGGAGTCTACATGGTGAGGAAGTGAGGTGTCCTGCCCACAGCCAGCACCAACTCACCATCCATATGAGTGAACCTTCATCAGGCTGACCCCTCAGTTTTCAGAGGGCTGTAGCCCTAGCCAGCATCTTGACAGCAACTTCATTAGAGACCCCAAGCCAGAATCACCCTGATAAGCAGCTGCTTCTGAATTCCTAACCCAGAGAAACTGTGTGAGATAATAAATGTTTCTTGCGTTACGCTGCTAATTTGTTACATAGCAATCGATCACTAATATACCATCTAACATTATTTTACTTATTTATCTTGCTTTTGTATGTCTGCCTCAATTAGAATATATGTGCTAGGAAGGCAGGAATTTTTTTCCTTTTTATTCACCGTGGAATCCCAAGCACCTAGAATTTTCTCACAATAACCGCCTCAGTTAGGTAGTGTTATCATCTCCGTTTTACAAATAAGGAAACTGGGGCACAGTAAAGTAACATATCTAAGATCATGCAGTCAGAGCCAGACTTTTCTCCACAGCCTAATGTGCTCAGCCAGAGCCCTGCACTGCCCCACTTCTAGGCATGCCATCCTGTGTTACGTTCAAGACAGTGGGATAGTTACTGAGAGCATGGTTAGATTTAAGACATGGTCTTTGCTGTCATGCTGTTAACAATTCTTTTGGGAAAATAGGATGTGTATCCTATTTTAGATACAGAGCAGGATTTGATGAGTGTCATATAAATGTATATGGGTAGGCCATCAAAGGCTAATACAGCCCCTTTTCCAAAGAAAAATGACTACCCATAGTTCTTATTAATATATGCCTAGATCCCTGTGGTTTGCGCCATATTATGCTCAACACCCTCACCACAACTAATTGAAATAAGGAAAATTTCCTAAATCAAAAGCTAACTACTCTAGGCTAGGCGGCAGCCCAAGATGGGAACGGGTATAAGCTCATTTGACTACTGAGGTAGTATCCTCAGCTTTCTTACTAGCCATGCATCCTGACGATAAATCCTGATCATCTGGAGTGACCTGATCATGTCTTTAGTCCTCGTAACCAGAAAAGCCTTCTCATGCAGAGTGCAGTAAAAAGTCCCATAGAAGTTCAGAAGAGTCAGAAGTTACAGGAAGATAAGGGATGGACACTTCATGGAGAACTGACACATGACCTGCCACTGAAATAAGAATATACTTATAATTAGTGGTTTAGAAATCAGAGATCATTTTAATTTATGAAGTATAAGAACTACAAATGTACAAAGAAGTAATTTGGGAATTTTACTCTACCTGGGTATTGATTATATTTTTGTGTATTTATTTAGATATGTTTTATTTCATATAAATAATACTTCAAAAATTATTCTCTTTTATATATTCTTATTTGTTGTCAATAGAAAACACTCTGTAGCTTTGACTAGAAATAATACAAGGGAGCATTTATCAACTCGTGGCTCAAGAATTTCCAATGAATTTCCAAAGAATTTCCATAAAAATGTTTTGGGTGTCAAAAATGTGGTGGTAATTGAGTCTGTTTCCAGTTTTTTGTTTTATTTTTTAATTCCCTAAGGCAAAAGAAAAAGAGCACCAAAAGGAACCAGAAGAAAGTTGGGGGGGGTGCGGAGAAGAAAGCTTGCAATCTAGAGTGTCTACCCTTAATAACTTTCAATTTGAGTTTTATTCTGGAAATGACAGCGTGTTTTCTGCCTTTATATCCTAGTTCACTCATTCAGCAACTATTAATGGAGCTTACTAGGTGCCAGTCACTGTTTTTTATGTATTCCCTCTGCCTGGACTTTCTTTTTCTTTTTCCTTTTCTGCATAGCAAACTCCTGTTTATCTTGTGTGATATAACTCAAATATTGTTTACTTATAAAGGATAGAATTCTGTTTCTGGCTATAATGGAGTGAGAGACTAACACTCCCACCAAGAACAACTAGAAAATCTAGATAAAAGTCCCTAAGAATCATGTTTGCAGGCATCAGAGAGCTGCCAAGGCAGTTTGCTGAGGTGAGCCCAACATCGTGTGTGTTGCTTTTCTCCTTAAGACAGTTGCTAAAATCGTAAACAGCTAAAAGCAGAGCAAAGTTTGTGGCAGTCTCATGGTATTAAGGAAACTAAAAATCTGAATTTTAACTCACCAAGGAGGAGGAGACTCTAGTTAATATCCAGGCTTTCAACTGGGATCCATAGGCATTGGGCTTCACAAAGACTGTAAAACCTCCTCAGGTTGATTTAACCCCTCATTGGATTAAGGTGAATTTTGCTACTCTAGCTTCCAATTAGAGTTTCTTTCAAGAGGAGGATAACATCATTTAGACGCTCTATAATTTTTCTGTATGGGAATTTGATACAAAGCTACCAGACAGAACAAAAAACAGGCCCAAGGGAGTTTAGGGGCAAAGAGAAGCAGAGGATAAACTAATAGGTGACCCAGAAATCAGAGTTATCCAAAATGGACTTTAAAGTAACTGTGATAGGTTCAGCAATATAGACAATAAGATTGAGAATTTCACGAGAGACCGAGAATTACTATAGGTAATTTTAGCACAATGGTAAGTATTTGTGTATCTAAACACAGAAAAGATGCGATAAAAAATGGTGTTATAATCTTACAGGACTACTGTTGCACATGCGGTCTGTTATTGTCTGAAATGTCCTTATATGGTACATAACTGTACAGCTTAAATGAAAGATAAGCTGCCATCCTAGAATTCCATGTTTGCAAAAATATCCATCAAGCAAGAAGGCAATATAAAGACATTTATAGAATACCAAGAACCGAGGGACTTTCCAGCAGAGCTGGACTTAAACACCAAAGAGATTTCTTCAGGCAAGTGGAAAATTATCTCAGTAACACAGAAATGCAAGAAGGAGTGAAGAGCAACAGACAGGGTAAATATGTGTTCAAATCCAAAGGAACACTGACCATGCAAAACAGTAATAAAACAATGAAGGAAGTGAGGCTGATCAAATTGAAATATCATATGATCCTAGCATTATCTAGGAAATGATAAAAGTGCTAATTTATTTTAGGTACTAATAAATCAACATTGTGTATTGTAATTTTCAGGGTACCCCCACAGAAAAAAATTAAAGAACATATACTTAACAAGCAAAAAGAAAAAATCAAATATAAAAATGTTTAATAAAGACAACAAAGGAGAAAAAAGGAACATAAAACAAGTACGACAAATAGAAAACAAATAAATGGTAGATACAAACTCAAATTCAAAACAAACTACATTAAATATTAGTGGAACTATTCAATATTAATATTAAAAGACAAAGATTATCAAACTAGATTTTTTTTAAAAACCTACTTGCTGGTTGTAAAAATTATAACCACTTTGAAAAAGTGTTTGGCAGTATCTGCCAAAGCTGGACACATGCACAGTCAATGGCCTAGCAATCAACTTCTAGAAATATACCCACAAAAAGCATGCGTAGAATGTTCATAGCAGCATTACATGTAATGCTTACAAATTTGAAATGCCACAAATATTCACCAACAGAAGAATGGATAAATTCATATAATAATATATAGCAATGAGAAAGAACAACCTACAGACACACTACAATATGAATGAATCTCATAAAAGAAATGTTTATCCAAAGAAGACAGACACAAAACAGTGCATCATGTATGATTCCATTACTATAAAATTCTAGAACAGGCAAAACTAATCTAAGGTGTTAGAAGTTATGATAGTGATTACCTTTGGAAGGGAGTGGTGAACAAAAGGGGTTAGTGTTCTGTTTCTTCACTTTGCTGATGATTATATGGGTATGTTTATGAAAATTCACAAACCTCTATAATTATTACTTGTGTGCATTGTATGCATGTTGTATTTCAACAAAAAGTTTACTTTTTAAAAAGTGTACTATGAAAGGTACTAGAATTGGCAGCAAGGTCAATTCAGTTATATTTTAGGATTTAAAAAGCTTCACATGTAGGCCGGGCGCGGTGGCTCACGCCTCTAATCCTAGCACTCTGGGAGGCCGAGGCGGGCAGATTGCTCAAGGTCAGGAGTTTGAAACCAGCCTGAGCAAGAGCAAGACCCTATCTCTACTTAAAATAGAAATTAATTGGCCAACTAAAAATATATAGAAAAAATTAGGCGGGCATGGTGGCGCATGCCTGTAGTCCAAGCTACTTGGGAGGCTGAGGCAGTAGGATCGCCTGAGCCCAGGAGTTTGAGGTTGCTGTGAGCTAGCTGACACCAGGGCACTCACTCTAGCCCGGGCAGCAGAGTGAGACTCTGTCTCAAAAAAAAAAAAAAAAGCTTCACATGCTTCAAGAAGGAAAGGAACCCACAGGAAGGGGAGTGTTTGAAGATGCTGAAGAGATAAATTAAGCTATTTAAGGATGAGGAAGAAGATTCATTCATTCAGCTAAATATTTAAGACC
>CAUYRT010076345.1:0-30005 GCA_963574885.1 Lepilemur ruficaudatus
CTCTGCCCACCGCTGCTGTCCCCGAGCCCCTTGCAGTCGGGAGTCCCCGTCTTCCCAGGCAGCAGCACCCTGGGCATCCTCAGCCTGTCCCTGCTCCTCGGCCACAAGGCACAGACCAGATAGACGAGTCCGTGCGAGATCCCTCAGAGGGCAGGTGACCTGGATCTCAATCCCAGCTCCCACCTGGCCAGGTCACCTCCCCTTTCTCAGCCTCAGCTTACCTCATCTGTGGAATGGAGAGAATAACAGAACCTATTGCCCCAGAACCATGGAGGGTTTTTGCAGATTTTGTGCGTAGACATTGCACGTCCACACTCGACCATGACACCAGGCAGGGTCAGCCCAGGCACGGGCGGTCTGTGGGAGCGTTGACCCGTCCCCTGCAGCTGCCATTGGGCAGTCTCTCAAGCCAACCCTTAATCTCATCTGGTTTCCCGAGTGCCCTGCCTGCTTCCCCCTGCTGATGCCGGGCAGATCACCTGCCTTCTAGCGCGCAGACGTGCCAGGGCCCTCCGTGTGACACCCCCAGTGTGAGCGTCTCCATCTCAGTCCCTCTTCTGCCCACCTCTTGGCTTCTGGCAAGGGCAAGGCCCCTCCTTCCAGGGCCAAACCCTGCCCTTCCTTCATCCCCCCGCACGTGCCCTGTCCCCATGGTCTTCTCTGCGGGCTCCTCCCAGGCCTCCTCATCGGCCCCCCACTCCCTGCTCTCAGAGACCCCTGTTTCTCCAGCCCACCCAAGCTGTCTCCCACCTCAACCTGCCAGGTGCATCTGTGGGGACCTCCTCTTTTTAACCCCTTGTTTAGCCTGGCTTTGCGACATGGTTGAAACTGCTTCCCCAGCAGCCCCCGAGACCCACGTGGAGTGGCTGGTTCTCACTGGTCATTGTCCCCACGCTGTCGGGCCAGCTCTTCTTTCTTGACTTCTTCTCCCCTGCTCAAGTGATGCTCTGATTCTTCCACCTTCTAGCCGAGACGTCCTTGGTTGTGAGTACAGCAGGAATAGATACAGCCATGGTCACAGGTGTGCAAAAGGAGAATGTGACTTTAACTTTTTCTGTAACTCAGTGAACTTGGTCCAGTGGAGGGTGTTTTATGTTCTCGCTTCCCCCAGCGTTCGAAGGGGGTTCTGCACTCCGGGAGCAGAGAGGGTGCCCGGTCCGGCTCATGTCTGGCCCAGCCCTGAAGAAAATGGTGAAGCTAGAGACACGGAGGACGCGTGAGGTGTGCAGGCTCTGGACTGCAAGGTGCTGCCTTCGCTCAGCAGGTCGGTCGCGGAGGCTGTGGGTGCCTGTCTAGGAGCCAGAGCAGAGCCAGCAGGGTGTGGGCAGGGCCGCCCAGGAGGCAGAGAAGGAGGGCGGCCAGCCAGGGTCCGCTCAGCACCTGCCTGAGCCGGCTGTGTCCAGGCCCCTGCTCCCCGTCAGGGCCCCGCTCCAGACGTCAGGCTGAGACCTGGGCTCCAGTTAGGTGGAGAACGTGGGAAGGGCCGACAGGAGGCACAGGCAGAATATGCAGGGACACGGCAGGCAGAGAGCAAGCACTTCTCCCAGGGCCTCAAAGAAAGCACGGGGGGTAGCCCTGCTGTGGGGCTTGGGGAAAAGCAAACGTTCCCCCCTTAAAACCAAGCCCAGCTGAGGTTTTGCTTCTCTGAACGTCAGGCAGCGTTGTCAACACAGAAAAACCGTTTTGTCTGGAGGCTGTGCCTGCGTGTTTCCTCGGACAGTGCCAGCTCCTTGGGGTCCTTGCGTCAGGATGCCCCTTGGGACAGCGTTACCCCCAAGCCTCAATCCAGTGTCTCCTGAACGCAAGGCCTTCCACGGCGAAGCTGTCGGAGGAGTTTACTGTGGACGGCAGAGGGCAGTGACAGCCGCCCTTTTCTGAATCTGTGAGGCTCAGCTGTGCCAGCAGCAGGCAGATTCGTTACGGAAGGGTCCTCACGTGCTCTGTGCTCGCGGGAATAATCTATAAGCTCAGTTGCGTTCAGTCAAGAGCATCCAAAAGAAACTTCCTGGAGAAACTGAGTGTTTAATGTTTAGCATTTGTGCAGAGCTGCCGCAGAGAAGACCTCTTTATCACCCTGCCTTTTTTCCCTCTTCCTTCAACATAATGAAGTCCAGAAATCACAGACGGGTTTAAATGCTGCTCACACTGCTTTGGAATGAGCCTCGTTTCAAAGGGAAACAGGTCTGAGTGTTGGGGGCGAGTCTGTCACGGGCACTTTCTGAGTGTGAGTCATTTCGGGTTCACCTGTGCACACCCAGCTTCTTCCGGCGTCTCTTTAGAGGAGGGATACGAAGTTCGGGCCAAGCCCTCTTCCCGGCGACAGCAGTGTTCCAGAGCCACCGCGGCTTCTCACAGGCACAGCTGCTGACTGTGTGTGCCTGGACCTCCCACCACGCCCAGAGTCACGCTGGAGTCCGCGAGCCAGTGACCATCACACGTCTCAAGCGATGGTGCTAGCTGTGCCCGGACGGCAGTGGATGGGTGGGCAGAGCAGGGTGGACACAAAAGAAACAAAAGGAGGTTTCACTCCTGGTCTCTGCAGGGACAGCAGCCGGGATGAGGCTGCAGCACTCAGTCACGGAGCCCGAACCTGGGAGCTGCCCAGGTGCCCCCTCTCACTCACCTCAACGGGCACCTGGCACAGAACCAAGCCCATGGGGTCTGTCTGGGGTGCTCTCTCCAGGCCGGCTCATCTTCTGCCTCTTTTGCCTGCTTCCGCCAGCCTTTGCCACCTTGCAAGTGAGCATCGTCGTCCCAGCCTCACCCCTGCCTTCCGCCAGGCCCCTGGGGAGCCATCCGCGTGCCCGGGGAGCGCAGTCTCTGAAAACACACACAGGAACACGCTCCCTGCCCTGATCAAATCAGTTCCAGTCCCCTTAACGGGCATTCAGAGTCCTTTGAATAGGCATGCGATGGTGCTCAGTCCACGGTCAGCAGCGTGCAAAGCCCAGACGCTCCCACCGGGTTCCAGTCACTCCCCGAGGCTGACCTTATGCTGCTTCCGCAGCCCCCGTGGCTGCTCCCTCACTGGGCCGAGTAAAACCCTCTTGTCCGGGGAGCGTGAGGGTGATTGACAGCCTCTGCCCTGCATCCTGCACCAGGCCGGCAGGAAGCCGGCTGCTGGGCCTCGCCCGCTAATGGAGGCCGCCCCCAGCTGCGGCGGAGCCACTTCCCTCGGCTGCTGCCCTTTCTCTCCTAGTCAGACCTGCTTTCTCCCTCCCGGGAATTTGCAAGCACACGAAGTTTATTTTTATGCCCTTGCCCTGCCGTGTCTGAGAAGCCTCCCCAGGGCTCTTCTCAGGACGGGTCAGCAGTTTTCTTCCACATGCGCTCAGCTGTGGGAGCGGAAGCCCAGGGGTTGGAGGTGCTGATGTCTGGAGCCCAGAGCCAGCGAGCTGCGGGTCCCGGGATTTGCCAGCTGTGCCGAAACCTGTGTTCTGCTTCCCCGTGAGAGGACCTTTCTCTGGTCTGGAGCAAACCCCTCTCCTGCCTTCATGCCAATGGGAAGCACCACCTTTCCTCCCAACACAGACGGCCCCAGGGCACACGCCAGGCCCGTGGAGAGGGCCAGGCATTTGCACGCTGACAACCCCACACAGTGGCCCTGCCCACTCCCTAGGATTCTGGGCTTGGGCTGGGCACAGCTGCGCCCCAGGGAGCAGTGGTGGTTGTTTCCTGGAAAAATGCCTGCAGGGTGAAGGTGTGCTCTGAAAGGGGTGGGTAGAGGGTGGCCACAGAGCCCTGCCATGGGGGGAGCTCACTGCTCCAACCCCACAAAAACCCCAAGGAGCAGATTTTTCTCCCTCCTCGTGACTCAGTGTGCCCAAGGCTCTGGATTGGGAGACATGGGACAGCCCTCCTGGTACAGCCAGGGGCATTGTCCTGGGCTGGGGCAGCAGCCGGGCAGAGGACAGAGGGCGAGGTCCACAGCCAGACAGACCTGCGGCTCCCTGTGTGCCCCATTCTGGCCGTGTCACCCGGCACGTCATGTAAACTCTCCGGGCCTCGGTTTCTATATCTGTAACGAGAGAGTAGGGCAGAGACTTGAGAATGTTGGCGAAGGACTGGCTGACAGTCCCACATTCTGATTCTGGAGGCCCACAGACGAGAAATGATGGTGCCCCCAAGACGTATATCAAAGTAAAGCAAAGCAAAGCCATAGAGTAAGAATAAGAAAATACAGAACGTTACGGTTTTCTGTTAATGAGTGTATTAATTATTTTAACGTTTTCTGAACGTGAGTTTATTTTGACCGTCGTTCTTGGTGCTCCCACTCTGCTGGCATAGCCAGTGTGGGCCGAGACCGCCCGGCAGGAAACCGTGCTGCTGGTTTGCTTCTTTGCGTTTCTTCCGGGCTCTGGCACCGGGGTTAAGAGGCAGCCTGTGTCCTCGGACAGAACCTCGTTCTCCTGCGTAGTGGTTCTGACTCCCCACTCTGCGGTTGCCTGCACACCCGTCTGTCTCCCCAAGACCATCCGTCCTGTGGGGCGGGGTCCGGCGGCTCTGAGCCTCGTGTGCAGCGACACCGTTAAGCGCGGCTCGCTGAGTGGACTAACCTGGGCTAGATCCTCAGTAGGCTGCTCAGCAGGTCCGCCGCTGGGGCTCGCGTCTGAAGCGCCCTCCCTGTGGACGGACACAAGGGTGCCATGCACGAGGCTTGGCTAGAGGAGGAAACTGTTCAGATCCTGCGTCTTCTGTCGTGCTGAGAAAATGTTCAGAAATAGGATCCAACTTACTTTGTGTTTCTCCGGGGGCAGAATTGGAACCCCAAATGGAAATTGTAGGGAGGCAGATTTGGGCTCTTGGGAGACAACTTTTCATGGTGACTTCTGTCTACATGTGGCGTAGCGGCCCAGGGGTCAAAATTGTTCTCTTACATCATTCGGTGTAGCAGCCTAACTTGAAGTACAGGGTGTGGAGGCTTGATTTGGGACGTTAAAAATAAAATAATTGAAAATGGAAAACAGTTTGGAGATCCACTAGGTATCGTCGCTGTGTCTTTGGGGACGAGAAGCGTTCTGGGTTGGCCCTGCTGTCACTGTCCTGTTGGGCGTGACTCTCTTCGTTGTGTCCTGTCTCGCAGGCAGCTGCAGCAGCAGCAGGCAGAGCTGGAAGTGCACCAGCGAGACGGGCTGTCGTCGTACGACTTGTCCCAGGTGAGTTTCTGTGAAGTTCTTTCCGGGTTGGAACTGTCTCCAGCCCTTAGCTTGACCCCTCGGCCCGAAGGTGCCCCGCCCACCCCCTCCGTGCGCAGAGCGGCCTGCGGGTGCCCCGGGGCTGCTGTGGGTGGCTCTCGCTCGCACCGCTGAGCTGGGAAGATCACGGCACGTGAGACGAGGTGGAGGACGGGCGCCACACGCAGCCAGCCCTGGGCGTCTCGAGGGGCTGGTGGCCGTGTCGGAAGACCACGCGTGCCCTCGTGCACCAGCAGACTCAGAAGCCTGCTCTGAACCGCTTCGGTCCTCCGGCTGCCCAGCCCTGCCCTGTCTTTGTCCACGTCCCTTTGTCCCTCCATGTCCGCTGCCTGCCGAGCTCTGCGTCTCTCACTGTGTCTCCCTTCCTTCTCCCGCACCCTCGGTGCCCTTCTCATCCCCCTTCTCCTCCCACCGTGTCTGACAGCTGGGCGGGCAGGAAACTGCATCATGTGTCCGTATCTGGCCTCTTTCTTGAATTAAACTTTATGTCCACTTTTCCTGGTATTTAGAGTAAGTTGATTGTTTTCCATCTATCTCTCTAAGAAAGTGATCAGTGTGACTTCGTTGTCCTTTCTGTGACCTTCAGTTCACATCCTCCTCCCTGGCTCTTCTTGGCTTTCACATATAGAAAAGCTCCCCCACCCTGTAGAACGTTCCAGCACGAAATGCCAGTGATTCCAGAGGGAGGGGCACTGAGGAGGGAGCACTGGTGACTCCAGGATGGAAGTTCTGCGCCTCACACGGGCTTGTGTTTCAATGTGCAAACAGGTCCCTGTCCCCAACCTGCCAGCCGGCGTTCACGAGGCCGGGAAGTCCGTGGAAAAGGCAGATGCAATCTTCTCCCAGGAAAGAGACCCTCGGTTTGCGGAAATGTTCGCGGGAATCGGTACATGTGAGTTTCCCAGTGGCACCGAGGTTGTGAGGATGTGGGGGCTACAGTTGCTTTCGGGCTGTCTAGAGACAGCCACCCTTGGAGGAGGGGGCCACGATGCTGAGTTTCGAGTAACCACTGCAGGGCGTGAGAAGAGCCTAAATACAGGGCTGGAACGGATGTTTGCTGTTCCTGGCCTGGCCTCTTACATACTAGCTACCTGGGAAACCAACCTGGGCCTGGCATCTCACCTTTAAAATTGCAGGAGTTGGAGTCAACGGGCGCTATTATTCCATTGTGCACCTTAATTTTGTTAAGCCGAAGACACATCCCTGTAAAAAGTTGCAACTTAATCTCTAACACACAGAGGACCACATTTTAAAATGAAAATGTGCAGTAAAAAAGAAAAACAAAAATGATCCACTGTCCCACCACCTGGATATGCCGTTTTTAACTTCTAAAGCATCTCCTTTCTGTCTTTGTCTACACATACATATTCATTTTTGTCACCGGCACAGCGTTGACTCAGTGAGTCCTCTCGGGCAGTCGCTGGGGCGGCTGCCTGCGCCGCGCTGCTCTCGGAGAAGGTGGTGCAGCTCTCATTGAAGACGGCACAGGGAGCCCACGTGTCCGGCTGCCTCACCCTCCCATCCTACCACTGAGATTAGTAAAATACTAAATTTGGGAAGGTCTTTGTTAGGTCCCAAATCAGAGAAAAATATTCCATTTTCATGTGATCAAGGAATGTTTGCAAGATACAATGTAGTCAGGATCCGCTGAAGGGAGAAACCGGTTGGCTTATGAGCAGGAAGCCTGGAGAACCCTGTCATGGAGGGAACCCCGTCACGGAGGGAACCCTGCCATGGAGGGAACCCTGTCACGGAGGGGATCCTTGTCACGGAGAGAACCCTGTCACGGAGGGAACCCTGTCACCGAGAGGAACCCTGTCACGGAGGGGAACCCTGTCATGGAGGGAGCCCTGTCACGGAGGGGAACCCCGTCACCGAGTGGAACCCTGTCATGGAGGGAGCCCCGTCACCGAGGGGAACCCCGTCACCGAGGGGAACCCTGTCATTGAGAGGAACCCTGTCACGGAGGGAAACCATGTCATGGAGGGAAATCCTGTCACCGAGGGGAACCCTGTCACTGAGGGAGGGGAGCCCCAGTTATGTCCTGCGGGGACTGACGAGCTGGAGACTGGACCGAGGTGAGGACAGGCCTCCTGTGGCGAAGAGAACACACCTCAGTCCTCCTGACGCCAGCACGTTGGGGGCAGACAAAGCCTTTGTCCCCACCTGGCCGTGCACCAGATGCCCAGCAAGCAGGCAGGGTCCCCAGGCTGCTTCCTGCCGAGGGCCACAGGTGCCAACACAGCACCGAGTCCAGCTGCCAACACAGAGCAGACCCCGCAGCACAGCAGGGAAGCTCCGCTGCTGGTCCCCGAGGCCATCCAGATGTGCCACCTCCTACATCAGTATTTCCCTTGCAGAGAAATATCGTTTCATCAACAAGAAGAGACAATAGAACATTCTGAAAGTTTTTTTTCTTCTCTCAAAAAAACCTGAAATATTTGACCAGGGACCCACAGCATCTTTGAGGCATCGTGTAAAGTAAGTTTTAGTGTTATACAAACATAGACACCATCCCATAAAGGTGACATAACAAAACAAACAAAAAACCAACAGATAAAAAAAGAAAGAGGAGAAGGTCCGACGGGAGGAATCAGCACGGACGCCCCCCTTTGGAAATGGACTCTCCTAGTAGAGAGGAGGAAGTTCGGGAAATCTTGAGTGTTTCTTCTGCAGATGAGTCCAGGGCATCCCTGCGTTTCTGAGAGGTTCCGTGTGGAGGCAAGTAGAGGTTTAACAGTAGGGAGCTAGCGCAGAGCAGACTAATGTTGCAGAAATCCAAGTCAGTGAATCAGAAAGAAACGTGGATTTTCCCAAAATGCAAAACTTGGGTCTTCCAACTGAAAGAAGAGCACAGCGAATACAGGACCAAAAATTTTAAGGAAGCTTACACCTTGGCATGGTCTGTTGCATTTACTTTGTAAATTTGAAGAATAAAGGAAAAATTCTGCAAATATTGAGAGAAAAACGTTACCTTACCTACAAAAGGAAACCTTTAGTTAGACTTCTCCGAGATACCAGTTGCCAGGGTCTGGTGGAGTGGGAGAGGGGAGTAACTAGAGAATTTGGGGGAAATGTGTGACCCCCAATTTTCCCACCAGCCAAGCTGCTTTCACATGTGGAGAATAGCAGGAAGACATTCTCAGACACGCACTGATTATACTTCCCCCAAAAGTTACTTGCAAAAGATTGTGCTTGTTTGTGAAATGGATCAAAATATAGACCACAGGAGTGGACGTGATAGGTTGGAAAAGCAGTGGGATGAAAAATGAAACTAGCGTCCCCTAGAATTGACAGAAAAGTTATTAGAGTATACAAAAGATTTAAACAATAAGCAAAATTGAGAGTCTAAGATCTCAAATCAGTTCAACAAAGACCCAGACACATTTTGGACTGGGGGCGGCAAACAGATAAAAACTTCGCATCGGTATTTACTGCTTCATCTCTCACATTCGTAGAGGAACGTAGCTGCAAGTGTGTTTACACGTAAGCCCTGATGGGAGGGAGAGAGGGAAGGAGGGAGTCTTGCTCCGAACCACTTCCAAGGAAAGACAAGAAAACGTTCAGCAAATCACAAAACACTCAGAAGACAATTTAGTGAGTTAGCCAGAAGGTATGACTATCACTAGCGATAAAAATAAGTTGACTCCCAGTGTCAGTGACTCCTGAGTAATATGCTGTCAAATACGACGCAACCAAAACGCAGTGAAATGAGCTATTTAACTGGAAGGAGCGAGCGGGGGAGATGCTCTGCAAACCCCGGAAGAAAGTGGAGTTGTCGGTGTCACCAAAGAAAAATCTAAAGTGTCCAGCGGGCAAAGAGGCTTATTTTATACAGACACAGGACGTAACCTAGAATAAACGGATGTTAATAAATGTGACGCACATTGAAACGTGTGGAAGCCCAAATAATCAGAAACATGCGCAGGTGCGGATGAAGCCACACTGTAGCGCGGGATCTCAGCGGGCCGCTCTCTGTCGTCAGCAGATCGCGTGGATCACAGTAGTAAAATACAAGGGAGGAAGGTACGGAAGAGCGGAAAATAGAATCGGAGGTCTTGACACCTGTGTGCGTGTGTGTGTGTGTGTATGAAATTGTGAGCCCCGCAGATGTCCCAGAGCAGTTAGGAAAAAATGTGTTTCTTATTTACCCAAACCACGAAAAACTGAAACACGCAAGGGAAGCGATGGCTGGCCTTAACTTTAGAGTCAAAGCAAGTGCCTCGGTCTACCTTACTCCCATAAGTTTTGCCGTCCTCTCTGCCCCACTCCGACCCTGCTCCTTATTCCCGAGGCCGGCGGATTGGGTGAGAAATGCAGCCAGGAGCCCCAGCTCCTTCTCCTGCTGCCTGGCCATAAAGACCACAGACCAGGGGACCTGCGCAGTGGCTCCTTATTGTTAACGCGTCACCGAGGTGGTTTCCATGAGTGGCAGTCCAGCACATGGTGCTGCAGCCCAGTCTCTTGGCCCCACGCCCACGAGCCTGAGTGTCCCTCGCCGCATCACTGCTCATGTCCACCCAGCAGGGACAGAGGGCGCAGACGTGGGCTCTGCATGGGCACGAAACATTTGCCACGTGGCTAGCCTTTGTGTCCTCTCTTCCAGTGTCTCGCTGTGGGTGGGGAGGTTGGGGACGGCAGCGATGAGACGGTGGGCGGTCTGCGACTCTAGGGGGTGGGGGGCACTGCCGAGAGCCCTGGGCACTCACAGCGGCCGGGGGAGGGGGCGCTGGCACGTGGGAGGGCACTGTCCAGCAGCCCGTCCTCTTTCTCAACCGCCCAGAAGGCACCTGCGCACTCCTGTGGGGTCCACGCTGCCCCGCTGCGTCTCGGGCCCATTTCTGCGGCTGCGTGGGGCCGTCTGCCCCTCTGCCGTGGGGGCAGGAAGTCACAGGTGGATTATTACCCGTCCACACCGGGGCCTGCGTGGCCTCAGTTGCATGAGGAGCTTGGTCTCAGAGAACTTTATGGGAGGTCACAGCACAGGACAGGACTACCCCGGTCGTCAGTCTAGGCGGCCCCTGCCGGGCGAGGGCGGCGGGTGGGCAGAGCCCTGGGGCGGAGGGAGGTTGCCCGGCTCCAGTCGCGCCTGCTTCTCCCTCACTGGCTCCTGCCTCGGCCACGCTGCGCCGCGGTTCCTGTCTGTGACGGAGGACAGCAGGTGTCTAGAGGCCACTTACGGTTGTCAGGCGCTGCTCTAGCACTTCACTGGGCTTAGCTCACCAAATTCCCACCACGGCCCTCTGAGGAGGATGCTGTTATTACCGCCTTCGGTTCAGTGGTGGAAACTGAGGCGGACGATGATGAAATGGCAGGTCCAGGCCGCATCTCTGATAAGTAGGGTGGAGCTGGGGTTCGAGCGCGGGGACTGGGCATCAGAGGATCCTCTCCACCCGCCCCTGGGCTTCTACGACCCCGCGGGGAGGCAGGATTGGACGACACGGTGTCTGGGAAGGAACTGTCATTCGTGCCTTTCATCCTCCCGACGCTGAGAAAGGGCCTTGCTCAGGTGCTGTCGTGTGTCAGGGAGGCCCCGGGAGATGCGGGTGCGGAGGGAGGGCAGGGAGGCTGCGTGCAGGTGGGCTGCCCCGACGTGTGTACTCCTGCTCTCCACACATCCCCCTGCTGTTCGCGGGGCGGCCTCCCCTGCGGTCTGCAGGGCGGGGAACCTTCGCAAGTGACTCCTGCTCTGTTTTCCTAGCGGAGAAGAAGATGATGAGCTCGGCCTCTGCCGCAGGAACCCAGCAGATCTACTCCCAGGGGAGCCCGTTCCCTGCCGGACACTCGGGGAAGGCCTTCAGGTATGTGCCAGGGAGGCCCTAACCAACATCAGGGAGTGGTCCCTGGCCCGCCGGCCCTGGGCCATGCTTGGGATGCTGGCAGCTCTGCGCACCTCCCTGAGTCACCACAGGTGCTCAGTGCCAGTTGACGTGGAAGCCACTGTGTTCCGTAGCGGTGCCTGCCGAGGAGAAGGGAGTAAGCCGGCCCCTAGCCAGGTCCCAAGTGGGGCCAAGCTGGGGAGAGCTGACAAGGGAGCAGGGAGCATCCTGTCCCTTGGTTCCCAGAGGCCATGGCCAAGCCCAGGAAGAGTGGACACCTCAGCCTGTCACATCTGGGCATCAGCCTGCAGGGCGCTCAAGGGCACAGGCATGTGTCCGGCCTTCCCAGGGCTTGGGTCTTAGCATTAAGGGGTTGTCACAGGTCATCGAGGAAGCCCTGACGTCACCAGGGCGAGCCTGGCCACAGTGAGCGCTGGGGAAATGGAAGCATAACCAGGAAGACAGCCAGAGGAGAGACTGGCAGCCCTCGGGGAGGCTGTGCGGGCACTCTCATGCACCCGCCAGATGCCTCCAAGCTCCCCAGACCCGGTGCCCGGCAGGCAGGGCTTCTCACACAGCCCCGTCTCCAGCGGGCGTGGCCAAAGCCTAAGCAGAGCTGCCAGGTGCCAGCGGGGACCAGGACGCAGGTGGGGCCGGCACCAGGGTGCCCTGGCCACTCGGGATGAGGATCTCGTGCACAGACTGCTGGAGAAGTATGGGCGGCTCAGCACCGAGACCTGGATCAGCAGACCCTGGAGTAGCCAGGCCCACAGCTGGGCACCACGGGACTCAGTCTGGGCTCTGAGACCTCTGGCCTGGGGACAGCAAGACAAGGTGGCAGCCCCCAGTGAGCAGCTGCTGAACCGTTGTCACTGCAGGCCACATGGCTCTGCTGATCTGCTGAGCATCAGTCAGGACCTCAGACTCCCCTGTGCTACCGGGTGCCCCAGCAGCACACTGTCCCAGCCCGCACCCCCACCCCCGGGCACTCACGTCCCTGGGGTCCTCGTGACACTGCTGCTCGTCCCTGTCTCTGGACAAGGGGGAGCAGGGAGGGCGCAGTGGCAAGGGCTGGGGAAGGGCAGCATTTGGGGAAAGGGGGCTGCCCGAGGAGGGCAGCCAGACTGGCCAGAGGAGGCCTGGCCAACTGGGAGCAGAAGCCAACTCTGCCTCCTGGCGGCACGGGGCACGGGCCTGGGGAACGGGCTAAGTGCAGCCGGGAGGCTGCATGGAGGGAGAGGCAGAGGATGAGGCTGCAGCGGGCGCTGGGGCCGCAGTGGGCAGATGGCATCACTGACAGGGAAGAGGGAGACTGCAGTCGTGCCAGGACGGACGGTGCAGCGAGGCGCAGGGCCCGGATGAGGCAGCTGTGGTGGGACCAAAGCCACTGGGGCACGTGGAGGGCAGTGGCAGCTCGGGGTGGCCAGCTGTGCGGGGTCAGAGACCGGGGGGTGCTCGAGCACCCGTGCAGGCCCAGCATGGGAACGGCGCTTGCTGAGTGCTGGCTGTGAGGGGGAGGGACGGAGGACGCCTGTGTGGGCTGCAGCCTGGGGAGTGGGCAGACCTGACGGAGAATCTGGAAGGCTGAGCCGGCGTGGGCTAGGGTGGAAGGACCCTGGGCCTAATGCAACCAGAGGGAGCCCTGAGCTGCCCGAGGAAGGGCATGGCTGGCCCCACAGTGTGTCCTCACCCAGAATCCTGCCACTGTGGCCCCTGCCATCTGTACCAGCTGTGGCCCGAGGGTCCTGGGGAGGGCTGGGCACAGGGGTCGGCCCTTTGCCCCGAGAAGCCTGTCCCTTCAGCCAGGGCACCTTTCCAGGGCCAGCGATGCCATAGCTAGCCCTCGCCCATCAGTGTCCTGTGGGAAGGACACCAGGGCTGGAGGGTGCGGGAGGGGCCCCTCCAGATAAGAGTGATCAGAAAACATCCTCGGAAGTCACGCGTTCGTCAGGAAGGGGAATGGGACAGGAGCCCTTACGTCAAGTGAGGAATTGACCTTAGGAAGACGGAAATGCTGTCCCCGTCATCTGAACGTGCCTGCAACGGCCAGCGCAAGGCTGTCTCTGACACTCTTGGTTTCTCCCGTTTTAAGAGGGATCAGACCGCGTAGAAAAAGCATTAGAACACAGGTAGTAAAATTGTGCTCAGTCTTCTGACGGGTCTACAGTCTGCCTTTCTCTCAAAGCTGAGCTGAAAATCCACCAGCACCAGCCCTCTGTGACTACCCCACCGGCCACTCGACTGATTCCCGGGCACCCAGCACATGCCCTGCGTGCAGTGGACGTCTGCCTCAACCTCCCCATCCGCGGGAGGCTCCCTGGAGGAAGCGCCTAGCTGTGCAGATGGCATGTGCCAGGTGGGGAGGACAGGCTCGGGGCACCAGCCTGCCAGGAACATGCAGAGCACGGCACACAGCAGGTGCCTAATACAGACATGCCGAGTTAAGTCCAGGATGAACCGAAGGTGGAAGAGGCAAGCACTGGGTGGAGGACCAGGCCCATCCTGCAGGTTTCCAGGCTTTTCTTGGTGTTTAGGACAAGGTGACAGCCACATCGAGTCCTGAGAAGGAACAGCTGAGCCGGCACAAAGGAGGGTGTGGACCCGAGACGACTCTCACGCTCAACAGCCTCTCTTCCTGGAATCCGAGTCGTCTGCTCACCTGCCCAGAGCACAGGACACGCAGGGCTGGGACAAGGCCGAGGAGGGGATGGTGCTGGACGCCTGGGGGAGGGCGAGGGGAGGACGCACTGGGACGCCCCGGCTTTGATGCTCACTGTGTGTGGTTGTCATGTGTCACACAGAGATGGCGTGCAGGGAGGCGGCCAGGCGTTCCCTCGGGGCAAACGCGTTTTCTTCCCTTCCAGCTCCTCCGTGGTCCACGTGCCGGGAGTGAACGATATCCCGTCCTCCTCCTCGACAGGCCAGAACATGTCCCAGATCTCCCGGCAGCTAAACCAGAGCCAGGTGGCCTGGACGGGGAGTCGGCCGCCATTTCCGGGACAGGTATGGGCGTCCGTGCGGGAAGGCAGAGTGCTCTGGAATGCGCTTTCTCTGGGTCCCAGCCGCGGGGCAGCTCCCATCTGGAGCCGACCACCCCGGCAGCAGCTGCCCCCCAAAGGCTCGGAGAGCCGAGGCCCCAAACCTGGTGCTGCGTGTGACCTCTGCAGCCTTTCCTCTGCACAGCCTATCCCTGGGCAGCTAGCAGGGCGGGGGCAGAGACTCCCCATCAGCAATGAGCCCCTCACCGCTGTCTCAGCCTCTGCTTGCCCTTGCGCCAGGCGGGCATGAGAACACCGCCCGGGGGGCGCACCCAGCTCCCCGCAGACCCTGTGAGATGGGTGTTGATTGGCCTGAGGGGTTCTAACTGTTCAGAGCACCAAGCCCCCAGAACCGAAAGCCAGAGGGCCCAGGTCGCTGTGGCCCAGGTCCCTTCAACAACCAGACCTGCCTCAAAGACCCTGCAGTTCTCGGGCCCTCACACGTTGGGTTGATCCCAGGCTTGTGCCCCGCCAGCCGGGAGGGCCACAGGGAGCCACTGTCACCCAGGCGGGCACTGCCTCTGCCCATTGCACCTACCGGGGACAGTGACCGGCCTGGGGCGTGCGGGAGGTCTGCTGGTGGTGCGCCCATCATTCGCTTTGTCCTGACTGTCGCAAATGCCCTCTCAGTCTAGCAAGACCCAGTCGTCTCCCTTTGGGATTGGAACGAGCCACAGCTACCCAGCAGACCCCTCCTCCTACAGCCCTCTCTCCAGCCCGGCCACCTCCTCGCCCAGCGGGAACGCCTACTCCGGCCTCGCCAACAGGACTCCCGGCTTCGGTAGGTGGGGGGCGAGGGAGGCAGTCCTGGGAGAGGCAGCAAACATGCCTCTGGGCATCCTGAGTTCGGGGGTGGAGCTCCCAGCTCCCGGAGGTTTCCAAGCACCTCCCCTCTCTGGCCACGCGGAGGCCTGTGGTGTTCCTAAGAGACTGGGCACTTAGACCGTGGCCTTTTGATTTGCTGCTACCGTTTCCAAGGCCTGGGATTGTGTCCTTGTGCTCCATGTGACACGAAGGCTGTTTCAACCCGTCGTAGCCCTTGACAAGGATTTTCAGTCTCCTAAGGCAAAAACCTGACAGTCTTGTTTGAAAAAACTAGAGAATAGTTACAGGGACAATCAGTTGTATAAATAACACTATAAAGTTTTTCTCTCTCTCTTTAATCTTGAGAGGGATCCTGTCTCGTGTAGGAACATCGGTCTTAGCTTTGCTTTAACAAAACCTCAGCCATCAGGGGTTCAGGACCAGCTCTGCTCACTGGGCCTGGATTTAGCGTCTGGTCCACAGGGTGTCAGGCCTCCACCTTCCACTGCCCGTCAGGAGGGGCCGGGTCCTGGGGAGAAGCCGGTGCCTGCTCCCTCTCCTCTCTGCGTCTGTCTGTCTCTCTCTCTCTCTCTGGGGGCAGTCATTGGTGATGCCCGGCAGTGTGGCCCACAGGCCTTTTCCCTGCAGAACTGGGCTCTCTCAGGTGAGCAGGAAGCTGGACCCAAACATCCAAACGCCCGTATAGCAAGGTGAAAGCTTCATTGAAGCCACCTCTCTGTCAGGCTCATGAGAAATGCCCACAGAGCCTC
Source organism: Lepilemur ruficaudatus (assembly GCA_963574885.1). NCBI lineage: Eukaryota > Metazoa > Chordata > Mammalia > Primates > Lepilemuridae > Lepilemur > Lepilemur ruficaudatus. Next base: position 15,627 of record CAUYRT010076345.1, read on the forward strand.
CAGCCCGGCCCCACCCCTGCCCCACCTCTTCCTGGGACAGCAGCAGGTCCTCCGCCCCCGCAGCCTGAGGGCCTGGGGCACAGCCTTACCTGCCCCCTAGTGTGGCCCTGCAGCCTCAGTCCCCGGTACCTGGCTGTGGTCCCGTGTGCGGCTCTGACCTGTCCTCCCCTTGTCATTCGGTGAAGCTGAGCTAAGAAGCTCAGCCGCCTGTTCCAGGAGTGAGAAGCCCGGAGGCAGCTGCTTTCCTGCCCATCAGCAGGGCGCTCAGCTGAGGAGCTCCGACTCCGGAGAGCACCAGCTTCCCCCACGGTCTCCCTGAGACCCTTCTCTGCATCGGGCTGCCCCACCCGGGTGTGGGGAGACCCTTGCCGCCTGCCGGGGGGCCTGTGCAAAGGCACCTGGTCCTCCCCACTTACCCAAAGGCACTGACGTGTTCAGCAGCCTTCAGCACCAGGCCCTGCGGATGCACTGCAGGACCGGGGGAGCCCTGGCCCCGCCCAGAGAAGGGCACAGTCCGGAGACAGAGGCAGGGACACAGCAGGTAGAGGGAGGTGGGCAGGACGGTGCTGCAGGGGCGGAAGCCACAGGCCCTCAGGGCTGAAGGCCAGGATGGTCATCGTGTCTGCCGGGCCGGGAGAGGCTTCAGAGCAGAGCTGACCCACGTCCCTGGCAGAGCCCTGGAGCCTCACGCTGTGGCCGTGACGAGACGGTAGGGCAGGCCACTTCCCTGCCCTGACAGCCAGCGCCTTCAGCTCCGTGTGCCTGTCTCGTCCCCACTAAGCAAACAACGGGCCCGAGTGTCAGTGGAGACGGGTCCCAGGAAGGACAAGCCCCGGGAAGAGGCCACTGCACAGGGGCAAGAACAGGGTCACAGGAACGGGGCTCCAGGTGCAGCAGCCATGTCTGCAGTTTCCTTTGCGCTGGCTCACACTGAGGTCATGATGACGATGATGGTGGTAATGACGACAGCTAACCCTCAGGGCAGCTTCCTATACGCCAGCTCAGAGCGTCCATTTAATGCTTGCAGTGGCCCTAAGAGGTAGCTACCATCATTATTCCCATTTCACAGGTAAATAAACTGAGGCACAGTGAAGTAGGACAGCTTGCCCAGGGCCTCCTCACTGCTGAGAAGCAGAGTCGTGTCTCAGGAGCAGGAATCAGACCTGGCGGCACGTTTGAGGCCCAAGCTGTGCTTACCGCCAGCTTCCAGCCCCTTCTCCAGGAGTCCTAGAAGCAGGAGGAACTGGCTGTCTCTGCAGACGTGCCTTGATTTACCTTGATGAGAAGGGGCTGGGCCCTCAGTGCGGGAACGGAGGAGAGTATAAAATCGACACTTTAAGGACTGGGATGTTTGCTGTGGCCTCCCTGTGTCACGTGTTGCCTCTGGCAGGAGCTGTTGGAGTGGACCCAGGTGTGAGTGTGTTTGGGAGCCGAGCTGTGGAGCAGGGGCAGGTGGTGTCGAGGGGACAGGCCGAGGAGGGGGCAGGAAGGGTGTACGGGGCTTGGGAGGGGGGAGGAGGACCTCGTGGGGATTTCCAGAGTCACCGTGGTAAGGTGGCGGCAGGAGGACAGCCCCCAGCAGGCAGCGGGGCCCGTGCAGAGCTGTGGAGCTCAGGTCACGGTAGGCAAAGTGGACTGGAGGTGCCTGCGGAGGGGACACCAGGCCCCCTCCTGACCATGGGGTCACCCTCCACTCCTGGGGGTCAAGGAAGCAGTGTCCTGGCGGGGGTAAGCGTAGGCTAAGCTGGAGGGAAGAGTTTGTGCCATTAGCACCAGGGCCCGGGGGCTGTTTGTTATCAAAGACAAGGACTGTGGTCCCCTGAGGGCGCAGCGGGAGGGCGCAGGGAGCAGAGCGGGAACGGGTGAGTGCCGTGGGGTGAGAGCAGTCTCCACTAATGGGCGGCTTCATGAGTTATTAAACAGAAAACGGAAAACCAGGCAGTGTTTACAACTGCAGCAGACACGTGCCCTGGCCCTGCGTGTGCACATCTGAGAAGCTCCCCAGTGGCCTTCTGAGGGCGTGAGAGAGACAGCTGCAGGCGTGGTGGGACGCTACGACCCCCCAGCTAGTTGTCCTTGGCCAGAGACAGGAGCCCAGAGAGGCAGCACAGCAATGCTGACCTCGCACCCCTGCTAGAGCGGGCAGGGCGCTTGGAATGCCTGCTGAGCAGACTTGCGGGACGTCACCCAGGGGTGGCCCAGGCAGCTGACATCATGGGCAACAAGCGTAGCGTGTCACTTTGAACAGTGCTTCAGCCGCCGCCGGACTCCTCAGGACGGCTTTATACGCTGAGCTGGTGCGTTGAACGGGGAAGTGGCCCTGCCTGGCTCTCCGTCGTCTGGGGACCACGTGCTGGTTTGGTCCCCGAGCTGCTCTGTCCAGAGCCTCCCTTCCCTTTCGGGTCTGTTGGGTTCTCTTGAGCTACGCTATTGTTGCATCCATGTTTCCAGTCTCAGTTCCGTCTCCATTTAACCCGGCTCACAGAGAAAACCTGGCCACGGGCGACAGAGCACCCGGAAGCAGGACTCGGAAACACGCCTTCCGTTTGTTTAAGCGCCGACAGGTTCAGGCCTTTATTCCCTTAACAAGGCAAGTGGGGAAGGTGCTGTGTGTGTCCAGGCCCTGTCAGGAGACAGAAATAATGCCAGTTATTCGAACAGGGGACATTTATGGATTTTTTTAGCTAATAAAAGTTAGTACAAGGGGAGCCTGAGGAATCAGGAGTCGCATGTGTGGGCAGCAGTGTCCAGCTCTGTGGACAAGGGACAGTGGACGAAAAAGGACCTGAGAACTGGAAGAGGAGACCTCAGCCCTGAGCCTGAGGCTGAGGCGCAGCCCTGGCTGGAGAGCTGCGTCTCCCCGGGACACGCATGGTGGACCTGTCAGCGCAGAGGCTGTGGCTGGTCTGAGAAGCAGCCTGCCCGCTGCCTGAGTGACTCTGCGGGGGGCGCAGGAGGAGCAGGACCGGTCCACAGAACCTCCCACCAGGTGGCCACGAGTCCCCAGCGAGGGCCTGCAGGTGGAAGTGCCCCCAGGAAGCAGCACTCGGGTGGCAGAGTGGACGCCGCCCCACTCCCGCACGCTGCTGGGGCACACACTGTCGGAGGACCCCAGCCCTTCAGCCGGAGAGAAGCCCTGTCACGCCCTTCCTCTGCGTGTGCACATGCCTGGCGCGTCTCTGCAGCATCCTCGTGGACAAGCCTGACGCGGCACCAGCTGGCAAAGGAGAAGTGTTCACAGGGCACAGTTTCGGCGTCCCGAAGCAGGTAACTGACGGCTGGCAGAGGCGAATTCCACCCGAACCCCTACATCGCCCAGTTTCTTTGTGAATCAGCTGCTACCCGGGATCTGCTCATCAACATTACGTCGTTTCTTGCAGAAACGCAAGGAGCCGAGCACACAGATGTTCACTCCCTGCCTTGTGCCGAGTGTGGCGTGTACATGTGCGTGTTTGTAGGAGGGTAAATGACGTCATGTTCCTAGCAGCAGCTTCGGGTACAGCGTCTGGGCAAGCACATGCATGTCCCTGGCTTCCTGTTCCCCCATGTGCTCTGCAGCTCAGGAGGAGGCAGCTGGAGCGATTCATTCATGCCTGGCGCAGGTCACACCTGGTCAACTCAGGTCAACTCGGGTCACGGCAGGTGACACGAGCAGCTCTGAGGATGAGCGTCTTCTGCAGAGCTCAAGAAGCACATCGTAGCATTGGCCCTTCCTTAAGAGAGCCGAGTCCCAGCCTGCCTGCCTTCCTCGTATTTTCTTTGGAAAGAGGAATTTGTCATTCCGGAGAGGTCTGAAGATCCTTTCAGTGAGAATCGGAATGCAGAATGCGAGACGGGAGCAGGGCAGGCTAAGCGTGGGGAGGTGGGGGGGATTTCTATGATCCGAAACGTTTGCAGACCCCACGGCCCCTCTCACTCCCAGCTGCCACCAAAACTCAGCCCTGTACGTTCTCACCAGTGCATTTTGGGGGGTCGTAGATCTCTTCGTCCCTACTTTGTCCCTAGTGTTGAAGGTGCGGTCTGTGATCCTCGCTGTGAGGTGCTATTTTCTTCCGCTGAGAAGGACTTTGCAAGGGGGTCAGCTGCCTTTTTTTTTTTTTTTTTTGAGACAGAGACTTGCTCTGTCCTCCAGGCTGGAGTGCCGTGGTGTCAACCTAGCTCGCTGGTCACTGCAGCCTCCCACTCCTGGGCTCCATTGATCCTCCCAAAGTGCTGAGATCACAGGCACAAGCCATCGTGCCCAGCCTCAGCTGCCCTGCGGTGATCTTTGTTGACCTTTTCCAGCATGGTTCCTCAGCCCCAGCACTGCTGGCACTGGGGCTGGCTGGTTCTCTGCTGGGGAGGCTGCCTGTGATCCCGGGGTGCGTAGCAACACCCCAGCCTTTGCCCGCTCGCATTCTTCTATTTGTGATAATGACAGGTTATCTCCGGGCATTGCCAGAATGTCTTGGGAATCGAAGGTGCCCAAGTCACCCTGGTTGGGGACCACTGAGCTAAACCCGAGCACATGGGAACTCTGAGCAGGACGTCAGTGAGCCTGGGGTCTTAGGGCAGTTTCCAGACCAGCCGAATGTCACAAGCAAAAGCATTAGGCAGTAAGAGTGTAATCGCAGCACTGAGCTTCAAGTTCCAAAAAAGGAAGATGTCTCCCTGCGTCTACAACCTGGAAAACTACAAACTCCTCAGGACTCTGAGGTCTGAAAGCCCACCCAGCGGCCCGGATGGAAGCAGCCAATAGTGCAGTCCGTCTGCACACCTGGGCTGCAGGTGGCCCTGGCCTTGCTCAGGAAGCCGCGGAGCAGAAGAAACAGCGTGGCTGGCACCCAGCTCGTGGTTGGTAACGCTATACGTGGCTTTGGGGACGATAAGGTAACGTAAAGGTGTTGGAGACCACAGGGGTTTTTCCCAGAAAGAGGCCAGTGGGTATGTTGTGGGGCAGCCGCGTCCGCCGTCTGAGCGTGTGTGGGAACCGCAGTGCTGTGGCACCGGGGAGAGACCATGTGGACATTCTTGCTCGCCGTCTAGTCGGAGCTCACGAATACAACCGGGAGGGAACAGCCTTTCAGCGCAGAGCCCAAGAGGACTTTTTCTCTAACTCCCATCTCATGGCCACGAACTCATCCCTCAGGTCACAGCTTTGGGTGACTTCCTCTAGGAGGCCTCAAGTCGGAGTTGGGGCCGCCCCCCAGGCCCTCTGACAGCAGCCGGGGCCTCCCCTGCAAGAGCTGGTGACAGTTCTATGGCAACTCGCCTCTCTTTCTCGATGGATTGGGCCAGTCTCGGTCACCAGTGCTGCCGACACACTGCTCAGGGCCAGCATGCAGTAGCATTTGGCCTGAACTTCGTGTATCCACAGAGTGCCGTGGGCTGCAGTGTCGGAAAGATCTAGGCGTTTCTGCGCTAAATGAGTTGGGCTAATTTCCTGCCACCTTTGAGCCTCAGTTTCCTTATCTGAAAAATGTGGATAATGAACCCATTTCTTAGAGTCAGAATGAAGAGAAAATGAATTGGAATAGTGTGTGTGAAATACCTAACATGATTCGTAACACATAGTCATACTACGTGCACGGTCAGCACTCTGCAGATGCCGAGTCCTTTCCATCCTTCCTATCGTCTTGTGCCATTTCCAGAGCAAGGCTGTTAATTGACTTTTTTCCTTTTGCAGACACTAAAGAATTTTTGTTGTGAAATCTCATATCTGTAATTAATAGAGTCAAGCACCCCCAGATGCAAACAGAGCGCTAACCTTCCTCTAGTCCTTGTCCCCGACACCCCACCGCGTCTCTGGCTGTCCCTGAGGGGAGACCGATGACAGAATGTGCACTCTTTCCATTACAAGTCGCCACCCAGGAAGCCTCCAGTGTGAGCAGAGCGAAGTTTGTGGAATGTCCGTCTTCTCCCTTCCTGCCCGCAGTTCCTTCTCTCTCTCCCTCCCTCACTGTGTCAGCAAACACTTCCTGAAGCCACCTGCGTTCCATTCTCAGTGCGGCCCGGATGGGTGTGGCGGCGCCTCGGCCCTCAGCTGCAAGTTGGAGCGAGTCGGTGTCGTGCCATAGGCTGGCAGGAGGGAGGGAGGCGCACGCGGTCACTCTTGATTAGGGCCTCGAACCCGCGCGGAATCCGCCAGTACAGAGAAGCGTGTGCGTGAGGAGAGAACACGTGGCAGCACGGATGGCGTGGCGCTTTGGGGGACGTCAGGTATTGTCATGTGACCAGGCAAGAGGGGCAGGTCACAGTGACATGCCCTAGGAGACAGGGCTGGGAAACAAAAGCGGATCACGGAGGGTCTTCGTGCCGCCCCTGAAGAACACGGACTTCGCTGCCCAGACGTGGTCAGTAGTGCAGTTTGTGAGCAGTGGACTCGTGTCTGAGAAGGACAGCCCCAGTCGCCGTGTGGCTCTGGGGTCAGGACGTGAGGACGGAGGAGGGGGGATGGCTGGAGAGGGGGCGTCGAGGGGAGTCACAGGGCCAACCCCATGGACGCGCGGCGCGAGCGAGAGGAGCCAGGGCCACGCCTTTCCTCTCTGGAGCCCGTGAGGCGGGGGGAGGATCGCAGCGGACACGTGTGTGTGAGTGGCCGCGTACTGCTCAGACGTGTCACTTAGGCAGGTGGGTGGAGCCGAAGCCCTGGAGAGAAGCCGGAACTAAATCCACAGACGCGAGCTTTTCCCACCCCAGCCCTCAGCACGGCCGGTGTCTCCATAATATCCCAAGTCCACACGCTACGCTCCGGCCCGCTTTGTCCCGCGGTTTGAGGCGCCGTCGTCTCTCACAGGGGTCCCGGCAGCAGCCTCTCCCCAGCTGGCCGCCTTCCCTCCACTCTCGCCCATGCCCCAGCAGGGTGACCTTCCTGCGCGCCTAGGTCTGTGTGTGCCACACCCCTGCTGGAAGTCCCTCAGCGGTTCTCTGTCGCCCTCAAAATCGGTCACCTGGATGGTGGGAACGTGGGAACCTGGCCCCTGGCTCACGCTCCAGCCCCATCTCACTCGCCTGGTCACATTCTGTCTCTCCCCCATCCTGAGTCTCCTGCGGGTGCCTGGGGGCACCAGGCCCCTTCCACTGCCACGCCATGAGCAGACTGATGCTTCTGTCTAGAATTCCCGTCAGCCCACCTCCAGGCCCTACACTGGTTAACTACTTATCTCCCTTCTGGTCTCATCTGAGAGCTCTGAGAAGCCTTTTCCACGTCCCACGACTGAGTTCGGTGTCCCTCCTGAGAGTTTCTGTCCTGGCTCTGCTCAGCCCTGTCGCAGCAGCTCTGAGCTGCATGGAACTGCTGCCTCCTGCCCACCAGCCGTCAGCTCGTCGGGACAGAAGCTAGCTTGTGTTCCGTGTCCGTCCAGAGCCAGCCTGGAGCCTGTGTCAGCAGGAGCTCAGAAAATAATTGCCAAGTGAATAAATGAATGAGTCAGTTCATGAAAACAGAAGAGGTTTTCCCGTCTTGTCCTTTATGAGAGGGGAGGCCAGAGTCAGAGCCCTGCGTGCAGCCTGTGTCAAGGCAGCGGTACTCAAACTTTTTGGCCCAGGGACCGATTTCACGGAAGACAACTTTTCCAGGGACGGGGAGTGAGAGGCAGGGCTCGGTGTGATGCAAGCGAGGGGGAGCGGCTGTAAACACAGATGAAGCCACACTCGCTTGCCCGCTGCTCAGCCTGTGCTGTGCTCCCGGATCCTGAGTTTCATGAAAGACAGTTTGGACTGGGGTGGGGACGGCAGGGGAGGCAGAGCTCAGGCGGCAATTCTCGGCCGGGTTCCTAACAGGCCACTGACTGGCACCAGGCTGTGTTACGGGACAGAGTTGCAAGTAAGGACCAGGGAGCACCTGAGAAGGAGAGTCTCAGAGGAGGGAGCCAACGTGAAGTGCAGTCGAGCAGTCAGGACACCTTCAGACCGAGGATGGAGACTGTGAATGCCCGAGAGACGGGGTACGGAGCCGTGCCTGCCTGCGGCTGGGCTTGGCAGTGCAGACGCGACCACAGAGCAGTCGCACGGGCCGAGGAGGGCGGGAAATTCGAAGACACAGTGTGTGGTGGCTCGAGAAGGTTGCTGGCAAAGGGAGGACAGGCAGCCACGTGGCTGGAGGGGGTAGGGGCTGGGGACATTTGTTTGCAACAGGCAATGCCCCGGGACATTGGAGCAGCGTCCTGGACCCAGCCTGTGTGGCAGCTGTCTGGCAGCCGTCTCCCCTGAACACAGCAGGGCCCCACCACCCCCACCTGCCACGCCCTTCCTCGGCAGAGGTGGCTGTGACCCTCCCCCTTCCCCAGCAACGGTGACCAGCTTGTGCTCAGCTCCGCAGGCTCTGGAATGGGGCGGGTGTCGGTGGGAATCCCCGTGCGGCTCCAGCAGGCGCTGCTGCTCGTTTGACTTTGCCACAGTTGTGAACCAGCCTGTCTCCACCCTCAGCCAGGTCTAGAGTTTCAGATTTCCAGATCAGGCCAGTGGGCACGGTAGTAAGAGAGACTCCTCTTGGTCCCTGGAGCCAGGTGTGAGCTTATTGGGAACAGGCATTCGGATGGCCGGACGCGTGTGTCTCACAGCGGCACCCTACGTGCACCGCAGATTTACCTTTCTCTGATGCTGAGGTAGGGGTTGCGCCGCCCTGGTTTTGCAGAACCCTCTGTCAACTGTCGTCGTCACGCAGAGCTTGAGACACACCAGCGACGCACTGAAGGGAGCTTGTGTGCTTTGTTAAAGCCCTTGGTGTCTCAGGCAGCGTTTGCGGGTGGATGGACGTGCATGTGTGCGTGTGCATGGCATGTGTGTGTGTGTGTGCATGTGTGTGAGAGAGAAACAGACAGCTGGAGAGAAAGCTCGAGAGATCCTTCTCCCTGGACACTTTCCAGCCTCATCCCAGGTCTCCCCAGAGCGCAGGTTCTCCCCAGGACTGGGGCTGAGGCCTGCCCGTGGTCGGCGTGGCTGCTGGGAAAAGTAAGGTGGGCAAGATGGGCCCGTCCTGCTACCCACAGCTGGACAGCACTGTCCCCAGGGTGTTACTGAGTGATTTGAAACAAGAAAAAAGTCCCTAGGGTTGCGACATGCCTAATGATACCCTCTGTGAAGGGTGTTTCTTCTTCAGCCTCCTGTTTGTTTAAATCTCAAAAATGTTTGACACAAATTCTGCTCATTTTTCCTATTTTTGTTTTTCCTTTGGGTATATTTTTGTGAACTGTAGATGGAAGGAAAATGGCTCTCATTTGTAAGTCAATTTGCTGATTTGATTTGCAGAGGAAACTTACCTTCTTGTCTGACCAGTGGCCAAATTCCTTCCCTCTGAAACAGACCGACGCTGGGGACCACTGAGCCCACGAGGGCTCGTGGCCCTGTACGAGACTGTGAAGAAGGCCACGTGTGGCTTAGCTGAGTTGCTCAAAGGGCAGAGCATGGGGCTCCTCAGGGGCGTGCTGAGGTCAAGTTCTTCCTTCAGCGGGGCCGACGCCTTCACAGAGCAGCCCGTGGGCTGGGGGATCGGGAGCGGCAGCAGCCGTGTCTGCCCAGGGAGGGCCTCTCCCAGCCCAGGCTCTGGGTCCCACAGACAGAGTTTCCATGAGTGGTCACCAAGGGCATGGGAGCCTCCAGGGCTCAAAGCGCCTGGTCCCCTGGCAGGTGACCCAGGGAGAGCCGCCCTCCCCGGCAGAGGCCCCGTGTCTGTCGCTTCCGCTCTGCCTGTGACCTCTGGGTCACACGTGCTACCAGCCTGGCTGGATTGTGCCTTTCAGAAACATGGGCCCTCGAGCTGCAGAGCTTCTTAGGTCTCACGGGAGGGACCACGGACGGCTTTTAAAGGAGTGTCCTGTACGTCGGGTCTTTCAGCTGAAAGTGGACAGAGTGGCGGGCAGTTCCAGGGGCGGCCCTCGGAAGTCTGGTCGCAGTGGCAAAGCCAGCACCACGGCCAGCAGAGCGGTGAGCAGCACTCCCACCAGCAGCCCGGTCAGACTGAGGTGTTCCAGGTAAATCGGGCGAGCACCGCCTTCTCGTAGGTACCGGCGCCTTCTCTCTGCTTCCTTTCCCCCTCGCCCTGCTGCCTGGTGGCCATCGTGAGTCCCGGCCCCGCCTGGGCTGGAGGGATCTGGGGGTAGAAACCTCAGGTGCATGCGGGAGGGTGCGGGGGCCGGGGCCTCTGCCGAGGCCCACAAAGGGGGTGCTGCAATCGGAGACTCCCCTGTCCCAGACCCCGGAGCCACCCAGGAGAGACGCACAGGCCAAAGGCTGAAGGGGGCCTCTCCTAAGAGCTGCAGCCCCCTGGGCTTTGGTGCCTCCCACCGGCCCACCCTTCTCCTCCCCACCCCAGTGCCAGCCCTGCCGCGGCTCTGCTGTGCTCTGCGGTTGAGTCAGGGCATCCCTGACTGAGGGTTGCCTGGCACCTCGCCCCTCTCTGTTACCTGAGACATTCCCGGCCCACCCCTCTTGCCCAGGGCAGACCGTGCGGCTGGCACGGGCACCGCTGCAGCCCCCCAGAGCAGGGCTCTGCCCCTTTTGGGTTTCCTGGGCTTGGCTGGAAGGCTCCAAATGGGCGTACAAGCACATTGACCACCCCTCACCCAAGAGCTCGGCCCATCCCAAGGCCACGTAACAGAAGCCAAGGCACCTCTATTGTGCCCCAGGCCTGCCCTGCAGAGCAAGGATGGGCGGAAACCAGGTCTCGGGATGGCTCTAATGCCCCTCCTCACTCACCCACCCCCATCCCAAGCTCCTCCCCACAAAGGTCTAGAGCCCAGACGTCACCCAGGCTCCCAGGGGGCAGCATTCCTTCCTTCAACTGTGCGGAGGAGCCCCACCCATGCCCAAGCCTCCCTGACTGCAGTCACTGCCCCTCCCTCCTCCTGCCGAAAGGCTCCATTCCTGGCCTGTTCTCGGGCCACACAGCAGCCCCGTAAGGCAGCATTTGCTGACGTGGTCTCCATGGTCACGATGCTACAGAGAATTCCTGGCCAAATAGGCTTAGGAAACTCTGGTTAGACAAAGTTATTCAGTTTCTTTATTGCAGGACTTATCGGAGCTTTTACTATAGCAGTGAGGACTAGATTTCTAGGAGGTAGGCATAGGATGCCTTGTTTCCCAAACTTATTTGTCCACGGAATTCTTTTCTCATAGAGTATTGCATGGGCTGAGAACTCAACAGAACACACACTGGGAAATTTGCCATAAGAAATTGAAACGTTGCTACCCCCATTTTATGGGTGGACTGTTGAGGGCCAGAGAACCAGAAGGACTTGTTAAAACTGAAGTCCAGCCATTTGAGGATTTGGCCCAGCCCTAAGATACAGACTGAAGACAAGCCAGCCTTGTCTTCAGACCCACGTGGGTCTGAGCACGTGGGCCAGGCCCCCCGACATCCTCCATCTGCCCCCTCCGAGTTGCGTTTTACCGTCTGCTGTGTGCACCTGGCGTGGTGGCAGGCTGGGCTCTCCCCACCAGTGGGGCTGCTGTCCGCCCTGTGTCCCTGGCTGGCATAGACTCAGCCCCTGTCCTGAAGCTGTTGACTGCTGGCACGACAGCTCTCCCAGGAGAACCGCGTCCCAGGGCCTCAGGCGTTCCAGGACCCTGCAGGGCATCCCGAGGAAGGCCGGGGTACCCCTGGACCGCCCCGTTAGAGCTGGCGAGAGGGTGAGTGGCAGGCGGGCTCCTGGGCTGCATCCTGTGCACCAGCAGACACGCTGACTCCCCCTGGCTTTCTCTTCCTCTCCTCTGCAGGACATGCTGCCCATGCCGGGAGACCCGACCCAGGGGACCGGCAACTATAACATCGAAGACTTTGCCGACCTGGGCATGTTCCCACCCTTCTCTGAGTAGCCGCAGGCAGAGTGAGGCCCCTGCTGCACTGCGCCACCCCTGCTCTGACGTCGTTGCCCCTGTGCACGGGGCCCGCCCCTGCCCTGCTCACCCTGCCGCAGGACCCCCCGCCAGAAGCCACCCTCCCACCGTGTCCCCGGGCATGGCACTGCCCTCCTCCCACCCACAGCTGCGGCAGCTCGGCCACTGACCAGGGCCTGGGGACCGGTTGTATTTATTGTATTTTTGCTGTGTGTGCTCATGGAGTGAGCCTACTGGGTCCTTAAATGTGGTTGTGAATAATCTCTTAATGGACGATTTACCCTCCTAACAAGTTCTGTTCATGCCCAGAGAGACCCAGCAGCAGCAGCAGGCGGCCGGGACGCTGCGGGTGGATCCCTCTTGCTTTTCACGTCTGCCGGGGGGAGGCCCGGGGTGGCCTTGGGAAACGGGCAGGATGCGTGGCCCTTGTATACCGGCTGAGGAGTGAGGGACGCAGAGGGGCTGCCCCCAGCTCCACTGATGTCTCCACGCGCCATACACGGGACGGGTGTGCTTTGTGCCATGAACGTTCTGTCCCGTGGGTGTGCTGTGCCTCGTGTCTGTCGTGTGTGGCCAGGGTGCGTGTCTAGAGCCCAGCGTGCACAGTGAGCCACGCAGCCCTGTCCCCAGGCCCAGCAGCACTGCTGTAACTGAGGATGCTCGGCCCAGGCACTGGGAGCTGGGCTGGCGCCAGCACTTAGGTCACCAGGCGTCCCAGCTCACTTTGACAGTCCAGTTCTTTGGTCCAAGCCCCAGCACGGATTCGGGAGCCTCCTGGTAGAGGAGCCGGCCCATCCTCCCACGGGAGCCCCGTGGGCACCCCACCTTCCTCTCGTGGGTCTGAGCGGCTCTGTTCCTGATGCCGTGTTGGCGTCCCATCCTTGCCCCACTGGCGAGAGGAGCCCTGTGTCCCCAGCCCCACACACCCTGAGGTCACAGCGGCCTGGGCCCTTCTGTGCAAGGGAGGGTGGCAGGGGCAGGACGCCCAGACCCTCCGTCCTGTGCCAGCTGTGCTCGGTGGCTCTGGAGGTGGCACTCTGGTGTCCCAGGAGACCCACTGCTCAGCGCTGGGGGGAGCCTCACCCGTGGAAGTCGGACAGCGCTTAGTGGATGCCCGTGGCTGGGGCCACCTTCGCGCGAGCCCCGTCCCCAGACGCTAACATGACCCTGACTCTGCAGTTTCCAGAGCTGCTTTTGAGCCCTCTGTCTATGGGGCGACTGGGCCCTGAGTGTAGACGCACCTGGTGCACTCCAGCCTCAGTGGCGCTTGCTTCTGGGGACAAGGCGGGGGGTGAAACCCGCACCTCCTCAAGCGGCAGCCCAGCACAGGGCTCCCTCTGCGTCCCTGCTCCGGGGCCACCTCTGCCTCCAGCAGCCTGGAGCTTGCCCTAGGCCGTGGGTATAATTATCTCCAAAAAAAAGGCACAAAAGTAGCTTTCAGATCAAGAAGTATTTCTCAGTGAAGTGAAAACAGTCTCTTGGCAGCCTTTAGCTTGTAAGGTTTTGCGTTTGTTTTTGCCTTGTGTTTTTGGAGGGCAGTCGGGGCTTTTCTGGGATGCAGACCAAGGTGAGCCCCAGACGTTATGGGGGGTTCAGGGGGAGTCTGGTCAGTGTTGTCTTCTCCACGCCCCACTCCACTTCGGGGACTCTCGTGAGTCCTCGGAGCTGCCACGTGGGACCATAGTCGGGAGACGGAGGAGGAGGAGGCCAGGCTGGGAGGACCACACCGAGGGATTTTTAGACAAACTGGAGTAAGAATTAAAGCCACGGAGGGTTTAATTATCCAGGTTTGCAAAAGACCCTCCCGGGCCAGGGCTGCCCAGCCAGGAGGCCAGAGCACCCTGCTCCGCGTCCTCAGCCCATGCCGGCGCCTCTCCTGCTGGAGGTGGCAGAGCCGGGCTGGGACGGGGAGGCGCTCGTGGCCCGTCCAGCTCTGACTCACTTCCCCGGTCCCCGTCTGAGCCACCAGACACCCTGTGGGCTAAGCAGGCAGAGGGCTTTGCCCAGGCGAGGGCCCCACGGTGGTGCCGCAGCCGTGGCAAGGGCGTGGATGCAGCCGGGGTGAGGCTCCACCAAAGCCCAGTCAGTGACTGTGACGGTGGCCACAGACGATTCTAGAACATGCTGCTGGTTTGTCACTCCCTGCTTTTGTTTTTCGTTTGGCTTCAGGGGATGGGAGAGCCTCACAAACAGCCACCTTCTGCTCCACTGTCCACACATCGAGGTCAACCCTCTGTTAGGTCACGAGCAGGGAACGCCGCGGACGGTGGGGGACTGCGGTGGCGCGTGGGCCTTGGCCCTGAGGGGCCTTGCTCCTCCAGGCGGTAAAGCGCCATGCGTGTCCAGACGAGCCGCACCGGCACCCTCGTGCTCCTGCCGGCGTCAGCCAGGAGAGGGGGCCGCCCCGGGAGGGAACGGTGGCCTCCTCCCCACCCCCGGCCTCACTCTGGGCGGCCCCTCAGCTGTGCCGGCGTCGTGGACACTCGCTTCTCTGCGCCACCGCCCTGTGACCCCTCGGACCTGCCACCTAGACGAGGGCGAGCCAGCGGCCTGACAGCTCTAGCC